>APFE030168921.1:47263-85468 GCA_000404065.3 Pinus taeda
TGGTGCTCATTTTTCCCTCCAAAACTTCATTCTCCCAAGACTGCTTCCTATGTGTAAAAATAGGGGCAAAGAGGTCATTGTTTGAGTGTTTTTGACCTCCTGGAGACTCAAATCATGCCCACATTTCTTTTCCGTGCACCAATAGGCATTACTTTTCATGTTGAATCCAAAAATTCAAGCCATTTGTGATTTGGAGCTCCCAATCCTAAGCGTCGCGCCACTGGAGAAAAAACTTGTGTTGTGACCAAAATTGCCCCAAATTTCTTGAAATTTCGACTAGAGATCCTCTATGAGGTGCTATGCTAGGCCACAGAGGCTTCAACCAAGATTCAAAGCCGATCTTTCTCTTTTTTCCTATTTTGCCTCTTTGTCGCTTTGCTCAATTTTGCCTTCAAACTCCTTATCCGAGCCTTTGAACTCATGTTCTGTGCCCTGTAATCATAAACCATCCGCCTCAGTATGGTTTTGTCCCTGTCGGCCTTCTCTAGCAGTCTCTGAAGGTGGATGCTGATGCGCTCGAGCCAAGACTATTGGTCATTGTTAATCTCTTTCTCCAAGGGAGTGAGCTCGATCCTCCTAGGTTGGGCAGCTTGGTGATTCTCACGGATGTTTTGCAGCTCCATGATCTCATGCTGGTCCTCAAGCTATTTGTTCCTCTGCTCCAAATACCTGATAATCCATTTGGCCCTTCCAAATTGAGTGACAAGGCTTGGATCTTCATTTTCTGCTCCTGGATGGTCCTCCTGAATTTGACACTTTCCTCATCTGCATCATCATCATGAATGAGGATGAAGTCGACCTCTTGTTCACCTGATGGCCCCTTGTCATGCATGCGCCTCTTGCCCTTGTCCTGTACCTATGTTGTTGATGTCAGAAGCAAGGCCCCTTCCACCGTGGGTGGAGATAACACTCGCTTTGCTGCTGCAAAAATGTCTACTACCTCTCTGATATGTGATGAATACTGGCATAGTAGTGGTCTCATGGCACTCATACTAATGAGAAGGACCACCTATCTCATGCTCAACCTTCGATAATACCTATGAAGTGCTGAAGAGGTCACGGGATATGAAGTCATCCCAAATAATGCCCTACAATCCCAACTGATGATCCACCAAAATCCGGATAAGAGCAAAGTGATAAACACTATTAAGTTGCTACTGAGGGGTCTTGTGTTGCATGAAGGTGTTCATCCTCTCTATGTTCCTGCAAATGAAATATGGGAAGTTCATCATCCGTACCCTGGTAAAGTGAATGAGCAACCTGATGTGATAGGCATACAGACGAGAGAACCTCCCCTCACAGCTGAAATACTTCATGATCAATTTCATGAGTGGAGCATATTCATCTTTCAAATATCTGAATGGAAAGACTCTTTGGAGCTGCCTTAGGAAATTGGCCTTAATGTAAGGCTCATATTCTGCCTATCCACCTTCTGTTTCTTGTGCCACTGTTCTCCAACATTCGGTATGTCGGTTGCTAATGAGATAGTTTCGGGTGTCAATGTGAAGGTGACCCCGGCCAAGATAGAGTGACCTCCATGTAGGTGAAGCACAAAAAGACGGGCCAACTCATGATGAACTCGAACATTGGCCACCCTTTGACAAAATTCAAAACATGATAGATGCTGGAAACATGACATAGCAAGAGGGCAAGCTTGCAATTCTGTTAGGGTAGTTGGCTCATCCCTAACATGTTTGCCACTTTTGTGATGTCTCCGAGGAGCCTGTTCTTCCGAGGATGAATCACATTGTGTTTCCATCTCATATTCCGATGAATGCTCAGATGCCAGACTGTTGTATGTGTACTATGCTTGGACTGCCCTTTGATGATGGTATGAAACTAGGTGTTGTTGTGATATCTGCCACCAAGGGGAATAGTGCAAAAAGGGAGTGTTAGGAGAGGAGTAATATGATGGGAATAGGGGTTACGGGGGAAATGTTGTTTAGGGATATGTAGGAGGGTTTGGGGATGTTATAAGGTAGGGTTTTGGGGTTTACATTGACCAATAAGTAAGGGGATAGGGAATAGGGGTTTGGTAATATTTTAGGGTAGGGAAAATAGGAAAAAATGGGATAGGGGGGATAGGGAAAAATGAAAGAAGGGGAAAAATGAGAGGTGAAAAAGAGCCTTGGCACCAACACAACAAGTTTGCAACCCTAGCAACAATTTTTTTGACGATTTCAAGAGGTAGGGTTTATGAGTTTTTATTGCAAGTATAAATGACCATGAACCACCATCACATCCACAAAATTTGATGAGCAAGCCACGATATAGACCCTACCTAGCAATTGGAAGGAATTCCAAATGATTTATGGCAAATTTGGAACGATTTCGGGCCTTTGTGGGTGTGCGTTGCGTAGCAAACCCAGTGCACCGCGCCCGTGTTGAATTAACATTGTGGGGTAGCGTTGTGTGCACCGCGCTCTCTATGTGCGCCGCGCCCCTCTGTGTGTGCGCCACGCTCTGGAAAACGCCTCCAATCTCACTCCAAACACACACTAGCTTCTCACAATGACTTTTCAATGCTTCTCTATAACCTTGTGTTGCAAAATGACTTTGTTTGCTTGTGAAAATCCTTTATAAAGACATTGGGAGTCATGGGTTAAATTTTTTCTTCTTCAAAAACTCACTTTTCTAATGTTTCATTTTGGCTCTTTTCACTGAGTTAATGCAACACTGAATTTCACTTTTCCCTTTGAATTTTTAGCTAGAATGATCAAATTTTCAGCACTTTTTGCAGGGGTTGTATGACAGAGCATTTGGCCACGGAAACCATGACTATGCCTAAAGAGATCAAATGGAGACTTTTTTTTTGAAAATTATCACAAATGACACACTGTTTAACTTTTCCTCAAAACAGAGTTTTGAAGAACAGTCGAAGTCTGTCAACATGACGATGAAACTCTTTGAATCATAACTTTGTAAGGACCTCCCTCTGGCCTGCATGGCTTTATTGGACATGGTTGAAGACCAAATTGACTAATCCTTAGACCTAATGATTGAAAATGACTTTTTTCCATTAAAGGACCAAACCTTGACTGTCATGGACTTTAGTGATCATTGACAAATGACCTAAGCCAGCAGGTGCCAGACATGAGGGGAAATGAATGACAAGACCTTTTCTGTCAGATTATGGCATGTCCCTAGCGAAATGCAGCTGAGTGAATGGAGCGGGACTCCTAAAAATGAAATGCAAAAAGAGTTTTGATCTCTGACGGAGGACTGACAAGACCGACTCTAACATTGGCTCTAATGGGGGATGGTAGCTCCTTGGAGGTTCCATGAACAGCAGATCTCTAGAAGAGCTAGACAATGCCTTCGTCCATTGGGCTATGGAGTCATTATTTCAACAAACAACACAAGACTCTGACTCATTTATGAAACTAAAATGACCAAAAATTGACTCAAATTTGACATTGAAATGACTTGAAGACTAACTTGACAAATTCAAATCAAACTGAAATAAAATGGTATTTACAATGACAATGGAAGCAGTGTTAATAACTCAAAAATGGTATTTCTTGAGAAGCCGACCATTGATCGGCCCTCCTGGGCAATCTTCCCCATTCATTTCCTTCAGAAGAAAGGCATTATGACCCCAATATGCTGCAATCTTGAAGGGACCTTTCCAGAGGTTCTCGAACTTACCGTGCTTACCTTTTTCCTCATTCCTTGCATCCCACTTCAGTACCACATCATCCAACTAAAATTTGTCCACCTTTTCCTTTCTGTCATAAATTTTCTTAATCTTCTCCTGCAACTTGGATGTGTTCTGGAAGACTTCTTCTCTGGTCTGCTGCAAGTGGACCACTTGATTCAACCTTCTCTGCATAGGATTGTCTTCACTGCCGACCTCCTGAAGAAGTTTGACTACCGGGGCTACGAGAGAGGTAGGAAACACTGTATCAACTCCATAAACAAGCTCAAAAGGTGACGTACCAATGGATTTCTTCTAACTGACCCGATCTGCCCAAAGTGCATTGACCAACCTCTTATGCCAGCTCTTCTTATTTATTTCCAGTAGCTTCTTGATGATGTTGACCAATGATTTATTCGAAGACTCCGCCAATCCATTGCCTTACAGATGATAGGCAATTGAGTGACCCAAAATGATATGATATTTATGACAAAACTCTACCATCCTTTTTGATTTGAAAGTTGTTACATTATCATTGATTAACTTATTCGGGCAACCAAAGCGAGACAAGATGTTACTTTCAAGGAATGAAATGATTACCACATCTGTAGCTTGTCTGGTGGGAATTGCCTCGATCCATTTCGTGAAATAATCTGTCACTGTGAATATCCATCTGTGCTGACCGGATGAAGCGGGATGAATTTCACCAATGAAATCCAACCCCCATTGCTGGAAAGGGGCACTCACCTCTATAGGCTTAAGTGGTAAAGGTTGTAACTTCTACTTTCCCTCGAAAATCTGACACTTATGACAGCTCTTGACCATCTTATATACATCAGCAAACAATGTCGGCCAATAGTATCCCGCTCTCAAAATTTTATTTGTTGTTGATTTCCAAACAAGGTGACCACCACAGTCTCCTTGGTGGCAATCCTCCATGACCTTCTTTGCTTCCTTTTCCACCAAGCAATTTAACAAAACGCCACCGGGATCTTTCCAATACAGTGTAGAATTTAGAATGCAAAACTTGGCAACCTTCAATTTGAGTGTTCTCGCTTTGTTTCTAGTCATGCCGGGTGGTGGTGACAAATTTTTAAGCACATATATGATATTTGAATACCACGGAGAAAGAGAAAAAATTTTAGATACTTGAATTGACGATCCTTCCTCACTCTCATCAGACATAGCAGTGATCAGATTTATGTCCAAGGCATGCAAGTTTGATTCGGCCATTAACTTTGCCAATCCCTATCCTTTAACAAGCTTTATGAGCTTTATTTCCACATCATATTCCAGCAAGGCTGCAATACACTTGCCTCTTCTTCCTTCCGGATCGGTCTGCACTAAAAAATCTTTGACAGCAACGTTAGGAACATAGGCCAAAATATGAGAATGTAGAATATATACCCGGAACTCTTTCAACGCTTTCACCAGTGCAAGGGATTGTTTCTCAATGATGTTGTATTTTAAGGCTGCATCTCTTATAGCTCTGCTGAAGAAAGCAATGGGTCTTTCATGATCATCTCGTTTCTGTAATAACATAGCCGCCATAGTATGCTCCAAAGCGAATGAGAACAATATGAAATCCTGAGTGTAGTCCGGGCTGACTAGGACTGGAGCTGAAGAAAGAGCCAATTTTACTAAATTGAAATATTTTACAGCCTCCTCCACCCATTTCACTTGGTTGTCCTTCTTAAGCATGTTTGTGATCTCTCTTAGGTGTTCAACGTACAAAGCGGCGTAGAAAATTCATTTTACCATTGAAAGATTGAATCTCTTTCTTATTCCGGGGCAGATCAATTTGCTAAATTTCTTGTACACATGTTGGTTCAATACGAATGCCATCTTTTGAGATCATGTGCCTGAGTAGTTTGCCTTCCTCCATGGAAAACAAGCTCTTTTTTGGATTCAGTGATAGGCCATATTTTCTGCACTTTTGAAAGACAGTTTTTAGATGGTACATGTGCTCTTCATCATATTTGGAAAACACCGTCAAATCATCTAGGTACACCACCAAAAAGACATCCTTCTCATTTGCGAAAGCCAAGTCCATCGCACGCTGAAATGTGGCACCTGCGTTCTTCAAACCGAAAGGCATTTTAACATAATGAAAAGTTCCCCATCGGGTGGTGAATGTTGTCTTGTCTCGGTCATCTTCATGGACAGAAACTTGGTTATATCCAGAATAACCATCAAGTAGTGACATACGAGATGCTCCCACTACTCGCTGAAGTATATGGTCCATTTTGGGCAGTGGATAGTTGTCTTTCAACGAAACTTTATTAAGATTTCTAAAATCAATGCACAAGCGAATCTCACCTGTCTTCTTTCCTACGGGCACCAAATTAGAGATCCAATCCGAAAATCTGATGGGAACAATGATTCCTGATTTGTACAACCTATTTATCTCCTTTTCAATTGATGGCAGCAGCTTTGGATTTAGCCTTCTCAACTTCTGTCTGAAAGGTTTATGATTGGGCTTAATGGGTATAGTGTGCTTAATTATATTGGTATCATATGTCTTTAAGTCGGAATAGTCCCAAGCAAACACATTTGCAAATGAAGACAGCAAAATGATATATTTGTCCTTGATTTCTGGTGGCAATGCTTTAGACAATTTTACCAATTTAGGATTAACAGCGGTTTCGACATTGACCTCTTCCACACCCTTCTCTGTTGGCTGCAATGTTGGCTTGCAGGCTACATCATCTTGATCGAAGAGTTCTTCTAAAGGTATCAAGCCTTTAGGGATAACGTTATTCTTTAGCTGCAACACGTCCATTTAATTGATCTACACATCATCTGTACCATTACCTTTACCATCGTTATTTTCTACATCAATTGAGGTCTCTTTGAACTTGCCTTTGTTTTGCAGAAAATCATCAATCTCCTCATCATCTTGGAAAACTTGCCAATATCTCTGATTGTCCGAGACAGTCAGAAGTAATGCTTGAGATGGATTTTGAATTTATTACTAGAGTTCATTGGGATCTTCAAACTACTTGTTGCCTTAGCAAGATCATCAGCAATGCTATTTTGTATACGAGGCACACATGTCAAGGCATATTCTGAAAATAATTTTAGGATGTCTAGGACTGCATTCTGGTAAGCCCACATCCGAGGATGCTTTGCTTGATATTCACCTCTAACCTGCTTAATCACCAATTCAGAGTCACCATATACTGCAATCTCTTCACATCCAGCTTTCTTAGAATCTTTAGGCCAACAGCCAGAGCTTCATACTCAGCTTCATTGTTTGAACAATCAAAAGCCAACTTGTAAGAGCATACCCGCACGTTACTAGGCACTTTGTTTGGGGCAGAGAAAGGACTGTGTACCCAAATTCCAATTCCAGCACCATCATTTCTCACTACTCCATCGAAATCCATGGTCCACAAACCTTCTTCCTCCTCTTGCAAGTGTTGAAAATCTGTTTTTTGTGCTTTGTCTGCTTGTTGTCCATTACTTTCAGCTGATCGTTCAACTATGTTCCGCTGTTCTTGTCCTTCTTTCTTTAAAACTCCTATGAAAGTTTCTGTTATCTATGGAATATCATCTGCTTCTACTAACTGACTATCGATATCATTGAAACTATCAGAATATAAAACAAAAGACTCTAAATCTATATGTACATAATTAATCGGATGATTTATTGGTTTCTCCTTGCTTGTAATCATGTATTTCATTTTTTGTTCACGATACAATTTCCTCATTTGGCTAAACACCAAAATCGTTGCATAGGAGAAATCTAGTTGTAGTGTCCCTTTCAATTTCGCTACCCAAGACCTGGAAAGAAGCATGCCAAACCTGGGAGGAATATCTACTACAACAACATCCATCAAAACATTCTTCATTGGGAGTTGATCCAGACTCACAACCAAGTCTTTGATGAGCCTGATACATCTTACTCTTCTGGAATCAAACGAATAGAGATCATGGTATTGTCAGGTGATGTCCAGACCTAGCTTGTCCATGATAGCCTTGGGCATGAGATTGTTAGAAGCTCCAGAATCGAACATGGCATTATGTAGCACAAAATAATGCAATCTTAAACTGATATAAAAAGGTGGCACATCACTATGAGGAGACTCACCATTCAATGCTAGCCCAAAAATCATTTCAGGTTGATCATCTTCGACATTCACCATGTCATACATTAGGTCTAAATTCAACATTTTAGATACTTTCCCTCTATAACTGTTGTTCCTCATTATTTCAGTCAAGGGAATGGATACCTTCAAATTAGAAATTTCATTCTCTAAATTAAAAGCGGGAATCTTTTCTACCTCTTTGACTGGGGTCTCTTTCCTTTCCTTTTCTTTTGGTGCAATTGGCTAATTTGGTTGTTCTACTAATGGTGATTTGCTGCTATCCGAACCAACCGCCTCCTTTCCTTTCCTTTGTGCAACTGATGAATCATTCTTCGATGTCTCACCATCCTTCCTCTTCTGAATTGGTTTAACTGGAACATCTCTGTTTCTAAGTGAATATCGCTGCTGCTGGGCGGATAGAGCATTCATATAGCCTCTTTGGTACTCATCTAATTCTTCCTCCAAAACAGTTTCATTTGCTAGAATGAAATCTTCATCTTTGTGTACAGCCGAGCTTTCTGCATACTCCTCATCCTCAGTGATACAAATAGGCAAATCATCAGGAGTAAAGAGGTGGTTTTCTTCGCCTATTACATTCTCGTCCTCATCTGACTCCAGTCCATGCACAAAATTTTGCTGCAAAGATGGTTGTACTGGCTGCTGTGCTTTCTGCTCTTGGGCTCGCTGATCTCTTTGTCTTATTCTATATTGTGGCTGTTGCTGGCCAAGGAAGTTAGGATTTCTAACTTGTGGCTCAGGTTTGTCAAGTTTCACCCTTTCAAGCATCTGCTCTACCTTCTGAAGTAATTGATCCACCAAAGAAGATTCTTCTTTGACGGTGACCTACTTTTCTGCCTTTGCTCTAGCTCTCTTGGTCAATAGATTTGCTTCAACGTTAACCGCTATCTTCTGCATGTCTTCCATTGTGACTGGTTCTCTCTCTCTTAATTGATAAGCCATGTCAGCATCAAAACCATTTAGGAACTTCACCATGGCTAGCCCCACAGGTGGCCTTAGATGATTGGGAATCTCATTATAAACAGAATTAAATCGAATGCAGTAGTCTTGGACTAACTCACCAGTGTTTCTTTTGATTTGCTCATATTCAGCCAAAATTTGAAGAGGATTCTTTTTCACTTCCCAGTGGTTTAAAAATTGTCTTTGTAGGTCGGCCAAGGTAGCGATACGTGCCGCCGGCAAACCTCTGAACCATTTCCTCACTTCACCTGCAAATGTCTGTACAAAGAGTCTCATTGCCACATTCTCTACATCGATCTCATGAAGTTCATAGAAATCTGCCATTTTATCCACATGTTGCTGAGCAGTAATGTTGTTAGGAGTGCCATCAAAAAATATGATTTTGCTTTGATAATCTGCGGGCATATCATCTAAAACTTGAGGCAGAACAAGGGGTGCAAAATGGGTAGCTATCACTCTTGGTGGGTTTGGCCTTGGAGGTGTTGGAGGAGTGTGTGCAGTATGTAGGGGGCTAGAAATTGGAGTTTGAAGTTGTGCTATAATGTAATTATCAATTGACCAGTTAGCCCTTTCCGTCTCCAAGTCTACAAGAAACTTTGGATTGGGGATAGTGGAGTCAACCGCCCTTTCGGATTTGGTCTCAAACAATGATAGTTCAAACTGCTCATCAAAATCTAGCTCTTCAACATACTCAAAAATATCAGGACATGAATGGGATTTGAACACGGGAGATATAGAGCTCTCTTGATGACGAAGTCTTGGGATCAAATTGGGATTTTCATAAATGTGCGAAGGATCTGGATCTGGATTAGCTCTGGTATATCTTCTAGAAGCCAACGTGCTATTGAGAAAAATCAAAGGACACAACCAACTCACTCAGCCTATCAAATCCTAAACTTATCATCCGGAAGTTAAGAATTATTAAGAAGTAAGGGGATTAATTTCGTCCCCAGTTGAGTCACCACTATGTTAGCACCTAAATCTGCCTTAGGCTGAAGGAAGGAAAAATTCAGGATAACCACAAACCACGCTCAGTCTGGTAGCTAGCCCTACCAGAACAGGAGAGGGCTCTCTCCGAGTCACGCTCAATGAATAGATAAACGATATGGTCTGAGATGACTTACAATGAAATATTGATTTTAGGCTAGTAAATAAATATGGAAACAAGAAACAATTTTTTGATAAAAGACCGAGTTTCTAGGATGTATGGTACCAACGAACAGTAATGAGCAGAGAATTTAACACAAAGGCACAGATTACTTCGTGAGGAAAGACAGGCGGAAAGTCTAGAAATTAAAGTTTGAAGTAATGCGGAATGGAAAGATTGCACCTAAGGAAAAATTTAAATTATTTTCACTAGAGGATGGCTTCTATCCAAGTGGCAAAGAAAGGCAAGGCGGAAGTGGAAGCGGAAGTGATTTTGGCCTTTTTCTCTATATGCACCGCGCCCAAATCTATATGCGCCACGCCACTTTGGAGGCTATTTTGAGGTACTTGCAGGAGTCCAAATTGTGCCCACGTGTGCTTTCTGGAAATCGTGGCCTGTCTACTTTCTAACCCAAGTGGAATTTCTGAATTGGGTGCTCATTTTCCCCTCCAAAACTTCATTCTCCCAAGACTGCTTCCTATGTGTCAAAATAGGGGTAGAGAGGTCATTTTTTGAGTGTTTTTGACCTCCTGGAGACTCAAATCATGCCCAAATTTCTTGTCCATGCACCAATAGACATGATTTTTCATGTTGAATCCAAAAATGCAAGCCATTTGTGATTTGGAGCTCCCAATCCTAAGCGCCGCGCCAGTGGCGCGGCGCACGGGGAGAAAAAACCTGTGTTGTGACCAAAAATTTGCCATGTGACCAAAATTGCCCCAAATTTCTTGAAATTTGGGCTGGAGATCCCCTATGAGGTGCTATGCTAGGCCACAGCGGCTTCAGCCAAGATTCGAAGCTGATCTTTCTCTTTTTGCCTCTTTTGCCTCTTTGTTCAATTTTGCCTTCAAACTCCTTATCTGAGCCTTTGAACTCATGTTCCGTGCCCTGTAATGATAAACCATCCACCTCAGTATGGTTTTTTCCCTGTCGGCCTTCTCTAGTAGTCTCTCAAGGTGGATGTTGATGCGCTCAAGCCAAGACACTCGGTCTTTGTTAATCTCTTGCTCCAAGGGAGTGAGCTCGATCCTCCTATGCTGGGCAGCTTGGCAATTCTCACAGATGTTTTTCAGCTCCATGATCTCATGTTGGTCCTCAAGATGTTTGTTCCTCTACTGCAAATACTTGATAATCCATTTGGCCCTCTCCAAATTGAGTGACAAGTCTTGGATCTCCATTTTCTGCTCCTAGATGGTCCTCCTGAGTTTGACACTTTCCTCATCTGCATCATCATCATTAATGAGGATGAAGTCGGCCTCTTGTTCACCTGATGGCCCCTCGTCATGCATGGGCCTCTTGCCCTTGTCCTATACCTACGTTGCCGATGTCGGAAGCGAGGCCCCTTCCACCTCGAGTGGAGATAACACTCGCTTTGTTGCTGCAAACAAATGTCTACTGCCTCTCTGATATGTGATGAATACTGGCATAGTAGTGGTCTCATGGCACTCATACTGAGGAGAAGGACCACCTATCTCATGCTCAACCTCCGTTAATACCTGTGAAGTGCTGAAGAGGTCACGGGAGATGAAGTCATCCTAAGTAATGCCCTGCAATCCCAACTGATGATCCACCAAAATGCGGATAAGAGAAAAGTGATAAACATTGTTAAGTTGCTGCTAAGGGGTCTTGTGTTGCATGAAGGTGTTCATCCTCTCTATGTTCCTGCAAATGAAATATTGGATGTTCATCATCCGTACCCTAGTAAAGTGCATGAGCAACCCGATGTGATAAGCATACAGACAAGAGAACCTCCCCTCACAGCTGAAATACTTCTTGATCAATTACATGAGTGGAGCATATTCATCTTTCAAATATCTGAATGGAAAGACTCTTTGGAGCTGCCTCAGGAAACTGGCCTTAATGTCAGGCTCATAATGTTACCTATCCACCTTCTGTTTCTTGTACCACTGTTCTCCAACATTTGGTATGCCAGTTGCTAATGAGATAGTTTCGGGTGTCAGTGTGAAGGTGACCTTGGCCAAGATAGAGTGACCTCCATGTAGGTGAAGCACAAAAAGACGTGCCAACTCATGATGAACTCGAACATTAGCCACCCTTTGAAAAAATTCAAAACATGATAGATGCTGGAAACATGACATAGCAAGAGGGCAAGCCTGCAATTCTGTGAGGGTAGTTGGCTCATCCCTAACATGTTTGCCACTTTTGTGATGTTTCCGGGGAGCCTATTCTTCCAAGGATGAATCACTTTGTGTTTCCATCTCATATTCCAATGAATGCTAAGATGCCATGACTGCTATATGTGTATTATTCTTGTACTGCCCTTTGATGATGGTATGAAACTAGGTGTTGTTGTGATATCTGCCACCAAGGGGAACAGTGCAAAAGGGGAGTGTTAGGAGAGGAGTAATATGATGGGAATAGGGGTTATGGGGGAAATGTTGTTTAGGGATATGTAGGAGGGTTTGGGGATGTTATAAGGTAGGGTTTTTGGGTTTACATTGACCAATGAGTAGGGGGATAGAGAATAGGGGTTTGGTAATATTTTAGGGTAGGGAAAATAGGAAAAGATGGGATAGGGGGGACAGGGAAAAATGGAAAGAAGGGGAAAAATGAGAGGTGAAAAGGAGCCTTGGCACCAACACAACAAGTTTGCACCCCTAGCAACAATGTTTTTGACGATTTCAAGAGGTAGGGTTTATGAGTTTTTATTGCAAGTATAAATGAACATGAACCACCATCACATCCACAAAATTTGATGAGCAAGTCACGATATAGACCCTACCTGGAAATTGGAAGGAATTCCAAATGATTTGTGGCAAATTTGGAACGATTTCGGGCCTTTGTGGGTGTGCATTGCGCAGCAAACACAGTGCGTCACGCTCTATATGTGCACCATGCCCGTGTTGAATTAACACTGTGGGGTAGCGTTGTGTGCACCCCGCTCTCTATGTGTGTCGCACCCCTCTGTGTGTGCGCCACGCTCTGGAAAACGCCTCCAATCTCACTCCAAACACGCACTAGCTTCTCACAATGACTTTTCAATGCTTCTCTATAACCTTGAGTTGCACAATGACTTTGTTTGCTTGTGAAAATCCTTTATAAAGACATTGGGAGTCATGGGTTAAATTTTGCTTCTTCAAAAACCCACTTTGCTAATGTTTCATTTTGGCTCTTTTCACTGAGTTAATGCAACACTGAATTTCACTTTTCTCTATGAATTTTTAGCTAGAATGATGAAATTTTCGGCACTTTTTGCAGGGGTTGTATGACAGGGCATTTGGCCACAGAAACCATGACTGTGCATGAAGAGATCAAATGGAGACTTTTTTTTTTTAAATTATCACAAATGACACACTATTTGACTTTTCCTCAAAACAGAGTTTTGAAGAACATTCGAAGTCTGTCAACATGACGATGAAACTCTTTGAATCATAACTTTGTAAGGGCCTTCCTTTGGCGTGCATGGATTTATTGGACATGGTTGAAGACAAAATTGACTAATCCTTAGACCTAATGATTGAAAATTACTTTTGTCCATTAAAGGACCAAGCCTTGAATGTCATGTACTTTAGTGATCATTGACAAAAGACCTAAGCCAGCAGGTGCTAAACATGAGGGGAAATGAATGACAAGACCTTTTCCGTCAGATTATGGCATGCCCCTAGCGGAATGCAGTTGAGTGAATGGAGCGGGACTCCTAAAAATGAAATGCATAAAGAGTTTTGATCTTTGATGGAGGACTGAAAAGACCGACTCTAACATGCTCTATAAAGAGTTACTGATTGATTTTAGGTAGATTTTATGTGTACTTTTTTAGTGTCATCGGTAGGGATGTTGATGTATGATATTTGGTGGGACTCTAACTCAAAATCATGCAAAAGACAATGCTTGAAAATATTCAATTTGATGAAATAAGTTGTATTTTACAAGTGAGAGTCTTTCATACATTCATATTTGTTCCATGCATCCTAGTCATTATAACACGAGCATAACCAATAAAAATCTTTCCAATGCTTTCTAACAACTATTTGAAACCAAAATAAAGCAAATTTTAACCAATTAAGTATAAGAATGAATAAAAAATGTTGATTTTTCTTTTATAAAAACTTTTTAAGAAAGAAAAAAAAATATTTCCTAAAAAAAATTCTTTTAGGACACAAATCTTGCTAACAAAATATAGCTGCAGATCCTTTTTCATTCCATGAGCAGGTTTCCCATCCCTTTGAGTTTACAAACACATCTAAATGTCAAAATTTTGGTGACTAACGCTCTGTAGCAAAGGCCATAGAGAGTTACTAGTTCTACTAATGCACTGTTTGTGCAAACACAGAGCTTTATAAAGCTCTATTTTCTCTGCTAACCTGTGTTAGTGTGGGAAAAGATTTCAAAACAGGGCTTTGGGGATCAGATCCAGGGCTAAATATATGAGGGGAGAATGCAGCAAGGTCTTGGTGGGCCAAAAAAAGAATGCATAAGTATAGGGAGGTCTAGAAGGAGGAGGAAACTAGGAACTGTCTGGGTGAACTAGGAACTAATGTATAGTCCCCAGCGGAGTCGCCAATTCTGCTATAGGATAAAATGCACGATGTATGGAGAATGGAGATACCCTCAAGGGTATTCTCGGGACCCTTGGGAGACTGTAATATTATCTGCAGCCATCACAAAGCTACATGCATGTCCATATACAATAACTAACTATCAAAGAAAAACAAATTCATTACCTCAATCCTCCGTGTAGATTTGTTGGAGAGCACAATGCAGCTAGGTGGAAGTCCCCTGAGCCGGATCCAGATCAAGTCCTGCATATAGAAGAGACAAGCATAATCATAGTATACAACCTTGATAATTAATACATGAATATATAAAAGACATCTAGTTACACATAACTAAGCTGCTCATGCTAAAAGGTATTGGACAAACAAATAAATGAATGATAGTACAAACACCACGGAGTAGACAGTACAACTGCAATTCTATATTAATGTCAGAAGAGTGATTACAACCATCTGTTGCATCAGCCTTCCCTTACCCCTCCAACTCCTCTCTCTCTCTCCCTTCTTACCAACTTCTTATGCTTAGATTTGAGACTATGCTCGACAATCAAGTTATCTATCCTTTGAAATGATCTAACCTCTATCACCATAGCCCTAGCTTTGCTTATGTGGCAATCGAGTTAGGGTTTCCAAGTTCCTCCATGAGTATCTTAAGGTAAAAGTAATGATGTTGCAATGCTTTTGAGCTCTTTCCCATTTGCCTCCTTCATTAGGATTATAAATCCCACAAATAGGTCGAACTTTAGATGTTTCCTTGCTTTTATGAGTAGGTTTAGGAGGGAATATAGAGGTATTTATGAGTCAATTCACTCCTTTGACCTCTAGATTCTCATTAGGATCCACTAATGTTGTCCCCGTACCAAAAAGTAGAGTTAGTAGGGTCACTAACGCTCCCTTAGGCTTATAGAGAAGCTTTATAAAGCATGTTGTTAGTGTTTAGCCAGAGTTAGCATGGAAACAAGGCCTGTGATCTTGGTCTTTTCTTCAACTATCATGTTTTTCCCCTCTGAGCTAATGAGGGGGTCATTTTTCTGTATAACAGTGGACCATGTATATTATATTCAAAATGTATTATAAAGTGGAAGTCCAAATGATACACATGAATATGGAGAGCTATGTAAGTTGAAAAGTAATAGGGAGTTGAAAATTCATGAGGGTAGTCAAAGAGTCACAAAGGGGAAGCATCACCCCTTGGTTATATATACACCCTCGTTATATAAGCAAAGGACTTTTCACCTTGGCCTCCCCCATAAGGCATTAGAGAGATGAACTAGTTCTTTGAGGATTAAGGAGTGGCTCCAATGCTCCACTACTGGGGCTAATGATGTACATTGTAAACATGTGTCTTGGAACTTTTACTTAATTTTAGGTTTTAACCCCGTACAGAAATTACCTGCATATGAATTCTAAAAAATAGGAAATAAACAATGGCGAGAGCATTAAACATAAAACAGATATACATAGAGATTCCCCCTGTATCCAAAAACCAGGACTACTAGATTGATTTTTCTTTATATTTCTTTTAATGATACATTACATATATATTGATGTTGAAACACTCATAAACGCCAATCCATTAACCCTAGATTAGAACATAATTGTAGTTTCCTTGACCAGATCTACAAAATACCATGGACAATAAACCATCATGCCCAAAGCCATGTGTGAAATCCATGCACAAAACCATAGGTAGGTCTGCCCACCTAATATAGGGTCCAAAAAGAATTTCCTAGGGCGTTGCTCCGAACCCCATTCAAGGGGGTTACCACCCCCCTGCATACCCCCTAACAATGCTTGGTACGTGGGGTAGTCATGGAAAGAATATAACACAACCCAGCATTAATAACAAAATCCTTCAATGCTAGCACATTCTTCATGCATGGACTATGAACGTTTGTAAGACTATTCTTCACATGTTTGTATTTCATGTTAGCTTTCATATGTGCTAAGATAGTTAAACTATTTCGGTTATTTTAGTACGTATCTTATTGAGAATGTGTTGCAATTGTTGTTATTGTTGTCTTGTCCTTGTGGACTATTTCATGGGATAATAGACAGATCTTTTTTTTTTTTGTAATGATTGTCGCATCCGCCATGGACTATTCTATTGGATGTTAGATGGTCCCTTCTGGTTCATGTGTGTCTCTTCTTGGGTGGTACTATTACCTCTCACTTAGAGACTCACTTTTCTCCCCCCTCTACAGTATAACGACCTTGACACAATTTCAACTAAACACTCACCAGGCACACCTTCTTTCTTTTCGAAGACACCATTTCATCCCTCTCTCGTGTTGACAGTTACAGCCAAGGCATATTTTTGAGATATATGGAAACCGGGTCAATATTTTGGATTGGGTTCCTACACCAAACAGTGTGAAGTATAATTGGGACTTCACATCGGGGAGACCCCTTGGTTGACATATTTCCAACATTGTCAACACCATGCTAGAGACAATATGCCTTGCCCTGGAGGTACTCAATGCTACTGACTTCTGCTTCCTGCCCATCCAAGATATCATGGTAGATCCAAGACTAAAAAAACATCTAGACGTAATTTTCCTGTCGATAACATTTCCTTTCTAGTTAGCATCAGTGTATACATGAGGTCGAACATATCCAATAGAGTATCTCAGACCAAGTGTGTTTGTTCCATGAAAATTCTAAAATATGTGTTTGGAAGCAATCTAATGTGCATGGAGAGGCTCGGTTATGAATTGACTCAGCATGTTCACTGCATAGCATATGTCTAGATGGGTGTTCACAAGGAACATCAAAGCCCCAATCAACTTTCTATTCTCAGATGGATTCACCAAATCAGGTCCTACAGCTTGTCCACATAACTTCTTGAAGTTCATTTCCATTGGTGTGGCCTTGGACTTGCATTTTGTCATTCCAAATCTCTCTAATAGCTTCACAACATATTTTCCTTGTGAAAGGAAAATCTCTTCGTGCCTTTTCCACACCTCAAGGCATAGAAAATAGTGCATGATTCCAAGGTCCTTCATCTCAAATTTAGAGGCTATCTCACTCTTACACTTGATTATTAGAGGCTCACTACTTGTCAAGAATAGATCATCAACATATAAAACCAAAATCAGCAGCATACCTTGGACTACCTTGAGGTAGAGGTTGGGATCGGCATTGCTTCCTATGACTCTCAACTTCACTAAATAATTGTATGTGCAAGCATACCATGCTGTGGGGGCTTGCTTCAAACCATACAATTCCTTCTTTAATATGCAAACATGTGCCTTTCAATCTTCTACTTCAAATCCCTATGGTTTCTCAACATACACTTCTTCTAGTAACACTCCATGGAGAAATGTAGTCTTCACGTCCATGTGATGAAGGGTACATCCTTGACTTGCGATAAGGGAAACTATCGAACGAATGGTTGTATATCAAGCCACAAGTGAAAATGTATCATCATAATCTTCTCCCTCTTTCTGGGAGAAACCTCGAGCCATGAACCTTTTTTTGTATTTGTCAATGTTACCATCAAATCCATTTTTTATCTTGAATAGCCACATTGAAGTCACCACATATTTCCCCTTCGATATTGGCACAACATCCCATACATCATTAATCATAATTGATTCATATTCTTCGGTCATAACATATTTCCAAATTTGTTATTTTATGGATTCTTCGAATTTGGAAGGTTCGGGTTGAGTTATAGTACTCATGGTTGCAACATATCCCTTGTACCTGCATGGCTTCTTCCTTTATCTAAATGATCTTCGAACGGGAACCTGTTTCTCAGCATCCTGTAGAGTTTCACGTAGCCAAAGTGGTATCTTCCTAGTAGGAGGATCACTTGGAGGAGGATCTAAGGGATCCATAGGCTCCATGGGATCATCAACAATGTCAATCTCGGACTCGGGCATAAAAGAACCATATAAAATATCTATATCATCATTCTTCTTAGGAGGAGGCGAAGGAAGGTCCCTTGCTCTTCCAAGGGTGGCATCTTCATCGAATGTAACATCCCTACTAACTTCAACCTTCCTTTAACAAGGAATATATATTATAAATGATTTAGAGTTTTCACAATATCCAACAAACATATATTTTCTTCTTGTAGCTTCCAATTTGTTCCTTTTTTTCTTTGGCACATGGAAATACACGAGACATCCAAATATGTGGAGATGACCAATGTCGGGCTTGACAGCTGTAAATCTTTGGGGGCCTTGTTTTCCAAAGCTTGATGAGGCACCCTATTTTGAACATATACAGAAGCATGTGAAGCTTCGTCCCAAATGAACGTAGCTAAATTTTTTTCATGGAGCATCGCTTGGGTAGCTTCTCTATAGACATGTTCTTCCTTTCAGCTAGACCATTTTGTTTCAGAGTATATTGCACAATTGCTTCCTTCTTGACACCTTCCTTCTTGCAAAAGTCAATGAACTTGTTTGACATGTATTCTCCACCATTATCATACCTGAATATTTTGACCTTATTTCTTGTTTGATTTTCAACCAATGCTTTGAACTCCTTGAATCTTTCAAAGACTTCATCCTTATGCTTTAAATAGTACATCCATATTTTCCTTGAAAATTCATCAATGAATGTGATGTAGTAGAGATGGCCACCAATAGGTTGCACGAGTTTTGAACCACATATATCATAATGAATGAGATGGAGGATGTCATTTGTCTTGTTTTCACTAGTGGGGAATGCTCCCCTTGTCTTCTTTCCACTCACACAACCTGGACATACTCCATCATGTTGGGCTTGACCCTTTGGAATCCATGAGACAAATTTCTCCAATTTTGCAAGAGCATCATAATGTAGATGAGCCAACCTTCAGTACCATAATTCACTTAGGTGATTAGTATTATGAACCAATGCTAGTAATGTTCTTCCAGCGATCCTGTAGATTCATTCATATCTTGATCCGAATGTGAATTAATCTCTCATAGGTGATCCAATAGGCCAAGTAAGAACATTTCCCTTCATGAAGGAAACCCTCATCCCTTTGTCTTCCAAAGCGGATATTGATACCAAATTCTTTTCACATCATGTAGAAAAATAGATTCTCCATAATTCAAATGAAATGTGACAGACTAAAAACCTTTAATGGGATGAGTGTAGTTGTATTCAAGAATGATTTTGAAATTTGACTCCCTCTCTACCAAATTAGAGAGAATTTCCTTATAACCAGAGAAGTGATGAGTGGTCCCACTATAAAAATCCAACTATCCCATGAATCTGGAGGATATTAACTAGTAAGCGAAGAAATAAGAATATATTCAGATTGATTTGCAACATTAATTTCATACCTAGAGAATCTTCTTTTGAGGACGTTGATCTTCTTCATGGTCACTTGGAGAATTTCTTCTTCTTCTTTCATCTCTTCCATTGCATTCATTTCTTCAGTCATCTCTTCTTCTTTGATCATTGAACATGTTGTTTCTTATAGTATTATAACATGGTCCATTTTTCTTCTTGAGGAAATCTCGAGCATAGTGGCCTTTCTTGTGACCATTGTAGCATTCGATGTTCATGTATTCCTTTCTTCTACTTTGATTTAAAGGAGGAGGATTTCTTGAATATGGACCTCCTTTCCCTTTCTTCTTATTTTTATCATGAGTGATGAATGTGGTGGGTTCTCCTTCTTCATGCTTTTGAATCCTTCCTTTGGATATCATCCTGGACTCTTCTTGAGTGAGATTTCCAACAATTTCTTCAAATGACGAGAGGACATTGTTATTTTTTATTGTAGTAATGAAGGTTTCCCAAATAGGAGGGAGACCTCTTAGAGTCATGATCACCAATTCCTTTTCAAGCACATATTCTCCAACTCTTTGCAATTTATATCTAAGACGAGATATCCTCATTATGTAGGATTTCACAGACTCTCCTTTGTTCATTTTAGTGTCTTTGAGTTGATCTTTCAAGGAGATTGTTTCATTCAAATTGTTGACTCAATACATGTCAGTTATCTTATCATACATGTCTTTAGAGCTTTTCAAGTTTTCAACATACGTAAGTAAATTATGTTGTAAAACATCAACTATAAGTTCCTTTGATTTCAACTCACCTTTCTTATGCTTATTTTTGGCAGCAACGGAAGCATTTTCCAGAGGCTTGGGTACTTTTCCTTGAATTTAGTCCAAAACATCATTATTATCATCTATGATCTCCAACCCGAATTTCCATGCAGCAAAATTGGATGAGTCACCCTACTTATCATCACTCTTGAAGAAGGAAGTCATCTTGACTTTGACTAGATTGGTTATTTTAACATTCCAAAGATGATTTTTTCAAATATTGTCTCCTTTTTTGCTTGTCCTTCACCCTACCTCTGATACCATGTTAATTTTTCAATTTTTTCTATGTTGTATCAATTACTTTATCCCAATTCCACACTTAGATTAGAAACATTTCCAATTACAATTATTCTTTTCATTCATCAATAGTACTTCAAGATAGAATAATAAATGCAATGACAAAGGAGACAATCAACACATCAACAAGAGACATTAGGTTTGGTCAAATACTAGGGGAAAACCATTTCAAATTATTCTCCTATTAGATTGTCATAAAATGTTCCGCAGAGAATATAATGAGCCTAATACAATATCTAGAAAAATAACCCAATACAAATTTGAAGCAGACTTCCAGAGTCACTATGGTTCAGAGAGAAACCCTTCAATTTTCGGTCGACTATGGTCAACTTCAGTCAAATGTGAAACCCTAGATAAAAACCCCAGAAACTCCCTTCAATTTCACATGCAAGTAATTGTAGCTTCCCAATCGCAATTTTGGCCTCTGTAAGCATGTGATTGTGGTCGATTTAGCCCAGTGACATGTGAGCGACCAAGAAAATAGAAACCCTAATCTATACGACTTATGGACCTGACACTTCGGACCCTGTGCGAGATTACTTCATCGAACCTATGTGATCCAACCCAAAACAAAGAGAAGAAGATGCTTAGTTGGTGTCCACATGAGCTCTAGGTCACTTGTATTTATAGGCTTTCATGGATGCCAAATAATGTCCATTTGATGTTGAGGCTGACCTATCCAAATGTGCATGTGTGGGTACAAAAATTAAAAATCCATCTTCTGTTTATCCAAATGAGGTGATCTTTAGGTCGATTTTGGTCCTCTTGAAAAGAGTAACTCAATGCCATCATCATCTCCATCATATGAGATGTCCAAGGTGGAATTTTACCATAGCTTCCACCCAACTTGACCTTGAAATTGTTTGATGTAAATTAATTGATCCATATCCTAGACGATGATGGTAATCCTTGATATGACAAGGGAGGACTTTTACATCACCTTGGATTCCCAATTATTGAGATATTTGGTGCCAAATCACTCATTTTCCTCTTGTGAGGGTGACGTAGGGAACTTTTGGGCATGACATGGTGGCATGGAGACTTTCATTGGCTTGATCACTAACTTGATGACACTTCTTGGAGTATGGATCACTCACTAGCCCTTATCTCACATTTTAAGGGCTTATTAAGCTCATTTATAGGGTGATATCATACTATTGGAGCATGTATTCCCACATCTGTGGGGCTTTATGGCATGTTTGTCATGTTTTTGAGCTATGAGGTTTCCTTGTAACCTCTTTCTTGTGGAATGCTCAAAACTGAACTTGTCTTAGAGGCTTTTAGTCATTTTATTTATAACATGAACGAAATAATGATCATATAAATAGAGCCTCCCCTCACTTCTATTTTCATCATCACAAATGTGAATTCAAACTCTCAAAAAAGAGTGGGGTGTGCTTCCTTATTTGTTTCTTGGGTAGAATGTGACCTTTTAGGGATGTGACTTGTTTTCGATGTGATTTTTGGCTTTGAGACACTATTCAAGGATTGAAGAAAAGCTATTGTGGAAAATTTGTAATTTTATTGTTGATTATTTATATTTTACATGCATTACGTGTTTTAAGTATGGATTATATTTCTCCATACCAAATGCTTATCATTGGTGAAATGTTTCTTCATTTTTGCATGTAGAATTGTCTTATTGATATCCTATAAATAAACTCCTAGTGTGCATATCTTATAATTAATTTATCCCCTCACAATAATAATAACTAGGGTTTTACAAGTGAATTCCCTAATGCACCCTCCCTAACTCCCACAATATCCTTCCTTGGCATTTAACTCCATAAGGACTCCATTTTCCCTTGTAGGATAAGGCATTGGTGTATAAGTGTGTTGATCAACCGTAAAAGTAAATTAAATATCCTTAAACCCACTCTTCCCTAGATGATTAGGGAAAACTCTAATGTTTTATGAGCAAATTTCTATGTGAATTGTGATTTTATTGTGTGGGAATGTATCTATAATGTATGATAAATAAACCATCTAAAATAAAAATATAGCATCATAAATTATCTTACATTCCTTTAAAGGGCTTATTTCATCTCTATTTATTGTTCTTTAAACATATCTAATCACCCTTAAACCTTTTCACTTGTGTTATCCCTAATGATTATTATAAAACCTTGTTCCTTTCTTATTGAATACCATTAGTAGGGTTTTTCTAATGTTTATATATACCATTTCATGCCATACTATTGAACATAATTCAAACCCTAAATTATAGAAACATTTTCATTGGTTTGATCTTAGAGAGATTGAACCCTAGCCTTGAATATCTTGGTCATCTTAGGCCCCATTAGGGGATGAGGCCTAAAATTGGCCTCCTAAGAAAAATGTACAACCAAAATAAACTTTATAAGAAACAATAGGATTCAAGATGATGATGTCAAACATGGGGGATGATTCACCATTTTTGGAGTAAAAAAGTAAAAATCATAAAAAATAATAAAATAATAAAACCACTTTTTCAACTTATCTCCCTAAGGTTTTACTCAAATTTCAAGCGGGAGTACTCGTTGGATGCACAATTTAATTCCTCATCCAAGGAGTACCCATGTTGCATACTTTCGATGGACCTTGCTACATGAAAAATAAGAAATACCTGAAAAATGTGATTGCAATCACATTTTTCATATATTTATCATTTTTCTTGTAGCAGGGTCCATCGAAATTATGAAACATGGATACTCTTCGGATGAGGAATCACATTCTGCATCCAACGAGTGTTTCCGCTCGAAATTTGAGTAAATCCATAGGGAGATAAGTTGAAAATACGAGTTGAAAAAATAATTTTTTTCCTTTTTCCCACTAAAATTTGATGATGTAATATAATCTTATTTTATTATTTCCACTATTATTTTATAATTTCCTTAAGAGGCCCATTTTATACCTCAAAATTCCCCTAATGCTTCCAAGCCCCCTACTTATTCTTATACCTCCAAACTAAGTCACATTAATCCATAATAGTAAAATATCTTCTAGTGAGCATAGGGAAGCCTCCCTTGTGGTTGAAATCCCACTAAACAATAGGAGGAAGGTTGTTGAGGTTACATTCATAATTGTTTCCATAGATCCTATCCTTTTTCTAGTGATTCCTTTTGTTAGACATGCTATATTTTATAGCAATAGTTCTTACAAATAACTATAAAAACGAGATGGTTTTCTCCTAAAACGGTTTCCACATAAATCTTGTGTTCCATGCTCAAAAATTGATAGATCTCATATGCAATTATTTTATTATGGTTCAAGAATGTTTAAATAAGTAAATTTTGACTTATATTGATTCAACCACTCCCCCCATATGACCCCTCAATTTAAATATGTGCTCAACAATGACTTTCCCTCTTTGTGTCCTAAGAATTATCAAGCAAAATTTCTTCTTGAAGGGCATTGGTCAGGTATTGAAGGATATCTTCTTACCTTTGAAATCTCAGCCCGCAAAGCTTGACAAACATTTTAATAAACAATTGAATAAAATGTATGATATTTGGGTCACAAAGAACCTAGTCCATTCCGTAGAAGATATTATCTTTGGGTCACAAAGAGCCTAATCCATTCCATAGAAGATATGATCTTTGGGTCACAAAGAATCCAATCCATTCCCTCTAATTTTCTTCAAAATAATCAATGAACAGTATCATAAGTGTTTATTCATGAACCACATTAACATCTAAAGTATATTTTAATAATTTCACAACATTATCAATAGCTGAAGAAGGATCACCATGAAATTTTGGATAGTTTTACAACAATCTAGATTAAAGACGATTTGGATATCTAGGAACATCCTAAATATCCAAAGCATGGTATGTTTCATACAAATCCCAAAGAGCCATTTTATATCCCATGAAATTTTCGCCATATAGATATGAGGAGACATCAAAGTGAATCTTAAATGCCTCTAAAGGATACTTGATTCAAGCTACAAGCAACCTACAAGCATGAAATATTTGAAGATCAATGAAGAATTATGACTTTGTTCTTCCAATGGAGTTTACAAATGAGATAGTTAATCTAGGATTTGATATGTTTTCATCAAAATGATTGAATTGCATACTTTGGATCATTAGGAGAAGGAATCAACTCCTCCCTCACAATGGTGCCAAAAATGTTATCACAAAATCTAGAACCATAGTGCAAAGCCTCACTAAGAACTCTAGGTTAAGAGCGA
The DNA here is from genome assembly GCA_000404065.3 of Pinus taeda. Classification (NCBI taxonomy): domain Eukaryota; kingdom Viridiplantae; phylum Streptophyta; class Pinopsida; order Pinales; family Pinaceae; genus Pinus; species Pinus taeda. Next base: position 72,155 of record APFE030168921.1, read on the forward strand.
CAACGGGGTCAACCATTGTTGTCACCTTACACTTTTTTTTCTTGTTTTTCTATTGATGGATAATATCCCAACAAGGGAGGCTTCCCTAGGAGGATCTCAGATATTATATAACCAGATAACTCCCAGGATAAACACCCTTCAAGGGTTCCACTAAATAAAACACCCAAGGATAATGTTTAATAAAATAAGCTCTAACTGAGATGAGGTAATCACCACAAAATACTTATGGTTGCATGTAGAGATATTAAATAGCCATGGAAAGGCTCAAATAGGTTCCAAACACATGTTACCTTTAAATTAATAATTGTTGTTATTAATTAAGGTTTTTAAGAAGTATAATTTATAGGATGAAAAATTATGACAAAAAAAAAACCAGAAGTACACAAAGGATATTAAATGAGAAAACAAAAGAAAAGGTTGCAATAATTTTTCAATGGATGAAAATGCATAAAATAGCTATAAACCCATAGATGTCATCCCTAAAAATGTGGCTGGAAAATGCAATAAACATGATATTTTTATTTTTCAATTCATAATATGCAAAGCCTATCCATAGGACCATGAGGTCCAAGGTGGTTATGCTATTAAATATATATATTTCCATAACATATCCCTTATTTACCCTACAAAAAAAATAAATTTAAGGTTTGAATTTTTAGTAAGGATTGACACACTAAATATGAAACTATTTTTCTCAATCATGAGGTATATGGAGTCAAAGAGCAAGATCTATTGTAAAATACTTGACTAGAGTGAGTTATAAGAGAGAAACTATCTCCATGAAAACCCTAGTAACTTTCAATCAATTGAGAATTTAAGATCAAGGAAGCTATACTAAGGTTCCTTGATGGAAAATAGGTGATAATTTTAAAACGGAGATGTTAGGGACATAAAAAATTCAATACGTTAACATGGAAATTTCAATGAAACCCTAATTCTACAACAATTCGAAAATGGAAGAATATACTCAATAAAATTGCACAAAATCACCAAGAATCACTTCATCAATCTAAGAGAAAATTCCCTTCAATCACAATATCTTCCCGAAGTCAATTTTCTTCATCAATGCTCCATTGCATACAAGAGAAAAAATAATTGTTTTTCATTCTCTCAAGTCAGTAATAAGTGTGTGTGACAATGGTCCTCTCCATATTGACTTCCCTCTATTTATATGAGGCCATCCATGTCAATTTTGGAGTAAAATTGACTAAAATCCCTAAAAATAATAAAATATGTAATTACAACTTAAGTAGGTTAGAAGTTGACCTAAAAAATAACTCTCTCACTAATCAAACATAACAAAAAACCTTCTTTTAGCTACATATGTGAGAAAAAATTCCTCCAAGGGTGTTGTCATCCTTTAAAAGTGAATATCTCCATCAAAAAGTGCAATGGATGGGTTGAAAGAGTGCTCCTCATTTAAAAGGTCATATCCTCATCAACAAGTGCTTAATCATCAATAAAACCCCTCCTCATCGTTATGACATCTTCAACCAATCTCTCGTCATCACTCCAATCCATATTAGGGGGATGTCACAAGACTAGGGCATGATGTCATCATCTAGAAAACTATACCATCCCTCCCACAGAGATCTCGAGTCATCATCATCATGAAACTGGCTCAGAAACACGGAAACTTCCTTTAAGAAGTTACAATCCTATAGCCTCAAAGCCATTATGCAATCCATTGGGTACATATATCTTCTAAGCAATGTCTTGGCTTCAATGTGAAACATTCCAAGTTTGAGAGGGAGAAGATAATGCCATCATTACTGCTAGCTACATTCCACAGTCAACAATCCTCATAAATTGATAAAAATCCTAACTTTGGTGCCAATAATTCCACCATAAAATGGGCTTGAGCATCCTATTTGAAGTGCTAAAGATGACTCAAACAATCCCTTAAGGGATGGTAGTTGCACCTAGGTGTAAGAATTTCATACATACCCTCATAATTAACTGAGATCATAATCATAGGTAAAATAAATATAAATTATATAGATTAGATCATTGTATTGTTTTTCATCCATGTCAATGCTTTCAAAGTGGAAAAGGTGGAGGAATTAGCTCGCAAGACCATTTCTACCTGCAGGACCCAATTTGGAAAATTAAGGTACAAAACCTTTTGAGAGCAGTTTAAGGAATAAAATGGCTTTTTTGGGGGTAAAAAATATCTTTTGAGGAACCACACAACTTCTTATATTCTACACATAGATATCTTTCCAATGGCATAAGAAACGCCTCAATCAAAGTATGTATGCAAAAGTTATGCCACTCAAAAATTGACCTTCCTATATTGACCACCATAATTTAAGACGATGCCACAAAAACACCCATAGTTCATGGAAAAGATTCTATCCATGTGATCATAATAAATAAGAATCTAGAAGATGCCATATTGTGGTTGTAGTTAAGAGTTAAAGGAGCCAGGCCTAACCACTAGTAGGTTATTGGGTTATGTTGTAACCAAGCCCAATAGCCTAATATTGGTTAGGTTTGACTCCTTCAACTCTTAACTAGAGTTACAATATGGAATATTCTAGAGATTTATTCATTGTGATCATGTGGCTAGCCTATTCTACATGAATACTGTTGGTTGATGTGGCATCCTCTCGAATTATGGTGGTAAAAAAAAGAAGTTCAATTTCCCAATGCCATAACTTTTGCATACAAACTTATTGTCATTGCTACAACACCCTCAAACATTTTGGCCTACACCAAACTTTGGAGCCCACTTTGGTCTTGTATACTTTTGTCGCAAACACTAAGACTTATCGCATGTGTTTTCTCTAAGTGTTTTGGTCCCATTTACAAGAAAACCAAAATGTCTTTTTTTTGCATGTTCACTATCATACAATGTATATAAGCTTGTTTTGGTGGTTTCAATGGGTTATCTTTTCATAAATGAGTTGATCCTACTATATAAAAATTTGTTGCACTCATTTTCAAATTTTTAAGCACTTACGCACAAATGCCATCACGGTTGTCGCAAAGTGTATCTTCAATATCACACTTGTGGTAAGCTGTCGTAAAGTTGTCGCACTGAAGGGAAGTATGTTGTTCATGTTTTTTAGATGATCTATGTTGTGTCGTCAAGTGTTCTAAGTGTGTGACCATAGTTAAGTCTTAACATTGGTCACATCAGCTTCATCGATTCCACACTTATCCAAATTCAGAAAACTTCTTGATTAAGAAGCTTAGCCTCATCTGACCCTCTTAAACTATGCATTGCACAGTCTCAACCCTCAAGTTGCAACCTTGTCTCTTGAAACTATGCAATGTGTAGTTCCTGCCTCCCAAGATTGCACACTACACAGTCCCAGTGCTCAAACCTAACCCCTAAGCTCCAAAACTACACAATCCTACCCTTCATCCAAGCCTAAATTACACATTTGGCAGTCTCATTCCTCATGCCTAGCCTTTGAGCTCCTGGACTATGCAATTGTGCAATCACCTAGCCTCCTTTGGCTTCCATAACTATGTAATAAGAAGAATTAGTTCGAAATCCCTCATCTTGGCTCTTTGAGCTCACCAATTGCGCAATCTTATTTGTCAGTCCATCCTAAACTATGTATCACGTAGTCTCAAGGCTCAAGATTCACCCCTGACTTCCTGAGCTGTACAATTGTGCAGTCACTAAGCCTCCTCCTCATCCTTCCACCCAATTCTGGCTTAGTAGTTGGATCATCGTGCAACATCCTAGAATAGGGGTTTATCGGACTAGTGTCATCTTGTCATGAGTGAATTATAGATGCAGGTACTCTATCATACCATGAAAAGATGATGAAGAAGGAGATGGAGAAGGGAAACATGCTAGAAGACATTTTGTAGTTGATTATGATAGTTGATCAATTAGGAGAAAGAAAAGTGACACCATGTTGCGACAGCAACTCAAGACCTGATATCACTAATAAATCCTTACCTCTAATCCATATGGAGGTGGACAAAAGAGCATTCTCAAGAAGAAAATAACAAGGAGCAGTAAGAATGGCTTGACATTGCCATGTCATCATGTAGTCCATGTTGTTAAAATATGAAACTACAGTCAAATTTCACTTTGGACAATTCATTTGATGGAGATAATGATTTCATTAAATTCCTCTTTCTGAGAGGGCCAAAATTGACCTAAAGATCACTCAAATAAGATAAGGGAAATTGTATTTATGAAGGAAAGCCCACATATACACATTTTGACAGGTCGACCCTTACGGGAAATTGGTCACCCTTGGAAGCCTATAAATACAAGTGACCTCAAGCTAATTTGGACATCACTAAGAATCTTCCTCCTCTCTTCTTCATTTATTGGTTTGCACAAGTCTAAGGTAGAGATGACAAAATAAGTTCACAAAGGTCTGAAATTACAAGGTCTGAGGCTCGCATCTGTTTTAGGATTTTTGGGTTAGATTCACACGCACATCACAGGGAAATCTTAACCACAGTTTCTGGCTTGTAGGCTCAAGGGTGCAACTAGAAACCTTCAGGCGCTCGCATAGATCCTCCTGCATGCGACCGGGAAGATTGACTCAGTTTTTACTAAGGACTGAAGTTGATCGTAGAAAGGAAAAGTTGTCTATAATATATTTCGATACTAGAAACATATTTCTAAATGTTGTTGGGTTTTTCTGCTGGATGATATTGTCTTGGGCTCACCGTACTCTCTGTTGAACATTTTATGACAATCTAATATAATAATAATTTCAAAGGGATTTCCCCCTAGTGGGGTTTTTCCCTGGTTCTTGACCAAATATGGTGTCTCTTGTTGATGCGTTGATTGTCTCCTTTGCCATTGCATTTATTGTTCTATCTTCAATTACTATTTATGAATGGAAATACTAATTATAATTGGAAATATTGCTAATTGGAGTATTGAATTGGGCTAAAGTAGTTAATACAACATAGAACAATCTGAAGAAAAAAAAAAATAAAATAAAAAAATAAAATAAAATAAAAATAAAAAGCATGGGATTAGAGCTAAGTTGAAGGACAAGCCCAAAATGAGACAAGCATTGAAGCAATCATCTTTGAAAAGTTGAAAGAGTCGATTTAACCAAGTCAATATGACTTCCTTATTCAAGAAAAATGAGAAGTTAGGGGACTCATCCAATTTTTCAGCATGGAAAGTTAGGTTGGAGATCATAGCTAATAACAATGATGTTTTGGACTACATTCAAGGAAAAATACCTAAGCCTCATGAGAATGCTTCTACTACTGTCAAGAACAAGCACAAGAAAGGTAACTTAAAAGAAAATCAAATTATATATGATGGTTTACAATATCATTTACTTGCATATGTTGGAAACTTGAGAAGGTCTAAGGACATGTATGATAAGATAGTTGGCATGTATGAAGTCAACAATTTGAATGAAATAATCTCCTTGAAAAATCAACTCAATGATAAAAAGATGAACAAAGGACAATCTATGCAAAACTACATAATGAGGATATCTCCTCTTAGGGATCAATTGCAAAGAATTAGGGAATCTATGCCTGACAAGGAATTGGTGATTGTGACTCTAAGAGGTATCCCTCCTATTTGGGAAACCTTTATTACTGCTATAAGCAACAATAATGTCCTCGCATCATTTGATGAAATTGTTGGAAAATTCACTCAATCAAGGATGATATTAATAGGAAGGATTCAAAATCATGAAGAAGGAGAGACCATTGTGTTCATCACTCATGACAAGAATAACAAGAAAGGAAAAGGAGGTCCATCAAATTCAAGAAATCCTCCTCCTAAAAATCCAAATATAAGGAAGGAATTTTTAAACATCGAATGCCACAATTGTCATAAGAAATGCCACTATGCTCGAGATTGACCTGAAAAGAACAATGTACCATGCTACAATACTAGAAGCAACAATAGCAGGTTCAAGGATCAAAGAATAAGAGATGATTGAAGGAATGATCACAATGGAAGGGATCAAAGAAGAAGAATAAATTCTCCAAGTGATCATGAAGAAGATCTTTGTCCACAAAAGAAATCAAAATTCTCCAGGTATGAAAGTAATGTTGCAAATCAATCTGAATATATTCTTATTTTTTCCCTTACTAGTTCATCTCCTCCGGATTTGTGTGATAGTTGATTGGTTGATAGTGGGGCTGCTCATCACTTCTCTAGTTTAAAGAAATTATCTCTAATTTGGTAGAGAGGGAGTCAAATTTGAAAATCATTCTTGGAGATAACTCCACTCATCCCGTTAAAGGTTTTGGGTCTGTCAAATTTCATTTGAATTCAGGGGAATCTATTTTTCTCCATGATGTGATGTATTTTCCAAGGTTTGAAAATAATTTGGTATCAATATCCACTTTGGAAGACAAAGGGGTGAAAGTTTCCTCTCTCGCTTCAAATTTATTGGTCTCTCTCTCTCTATGTGTCTCCCCTGTGATTATCTAGTGATTGTGTCTTTACAACGTACTTCGGTCATATGTTTTGCTCCTAACACTCGTATGTTGGGGGGAACTCTGTTATCACCAAAAAATTGATCATCTAACCTAATTTACTAGATGGATCGAAATACACCATGTAAATCCAATTTTACCATAGTAAAATTGCTTTCACTATGAGAAATTACTTAATAAACCACCTTTGTTAAGTAATTTAATAGTTAAACCCATGAAAGAATAATTAAAATCACTATTTATTTGATTTTCTTCTAGGAATAATTAATTAAACCATTGTTTCAATTATTATTCCTTGTCATATTTGACCCAATCATGAAAAATTAATAGATAAATCATTAATTATCTTATTTTTTCTCTAAGAATAATTAATTAAACACTAATTAATTTATTTATTTGTCAAATTTGACTAAATCTCTTAGGAATAATTAATAAATCCTATATTATTTATTATTCCTTAACCAATTCCTTGAGATGAAAATAAATCATTTATTTATTTATTATTCTAAGTAAAAGTTTAAATACTTTCCCTCCTAACAAAATAAATAAAATATTCCAAGTGGTTATTCCAAGAATGGGGTTAATAATTTTTATTATTGCTCATTATTCGAGGATAACTCAATATTTTGTTATAAATAGAAGGGTTTTCCATTCATTATTCACTTTTTATTATTTTCATTGTTGCACTCATTGTTGTAACTCTAATTATTTTCATTGTCGTGCACCATATTTTTGTTGGGCTTACACATTATAGAGGAGAGAGACTCTACACAAGATGAAGACATTTGAGGATAGCCAAGAACCCATCCCATGGAGTGGGACTAGTAACATTTATTTCTTCCCTTCATGGGTGTTATAATAAAACTATTCTTTGTATATCTGGTTTCCATTGGATGATTGGAGTTATTACTATTTATTTTTAGTGTTTAACTATGATTGTGGCATAGATCAGAATTTTGGCAGGTTTTGTTTCTATCAGTTGCTAGAAAACTATAATGTTTAGCAGCCATTTATATTGTTGAGATTGTTTGTCATCCACAATCTTAAGTGGGTTATTTTCGCACATCTTTGAGAAGAAAACACTACAACAATATCGAACAAAATGGAGTGGATGAAAGAAAGAATGGATCCATTATAGAAGTTGTCTGTGTTATCATCCATGATCAAAAGTTGTCGAAGTTCCTTTGGGGAGAAGCAACAAATGTCTTTGTATATTCTCAAAATAGGGTACCTCATCAAGCATTAGATAGCTAGGCTCCCGAAGAAGTATTCATCGATTTCAAGCCCGATGTTGATCATCTTTGTATATTTGGCTACCCTATATACTTTCATGTGCCAAAGGACAAAGGATACAAGTTGGAAGCCTCAATAAGAAAGGGTACATTTGTTGGATATTGTGAAAATTATAAAGCATTTATAATATATATTCATTGTCAAGTGAATGTTGAAATTAGCAAGGATGTTACATTCAATGAAGATGTCACCCTTGGAAAATCCAGGGACCTTCCTCCACCTCCTCCTCCTGAGAAGAATGATGATATGGATATCTTAGATGGTCCTTCTGTGCCTGAATCTAAGACAAATATTGTTGATGATCCCATGGAGCCCATGGATCCCTTAGATCTCCCTCCATGTAATCCTCCTACAAGGAAGAGGCCACTTTGGCTTCAAGACACATTACAAGATGATGAGAGATGAGCTCTCTTTCGAAGATAATTTAGAGAAGAGAAGAAGCCATGTAGGTATCAAGGATATGTTAGAGCCATGAGCACTATGAGTCAAGCAAAATCTCCCACATTTGGAGAAGCCATAAAAGAACAAGCTTGGAAAGATGTTATGGTCAAAGAATATGAATCAATCATGAAGAATGATGTATGGGATGTTGTTCCAAGACCGAAGGGGAAATCTATGGTGACTTCAAAGTGGATATTCAAGATCAAGCATGGATTTGAAGGTAGCATTGAAAAATACAAGGCAAATTTTGTGGCTCGAGGATTCACCTAGAAAGAGGGAGATTATTATGATGATATATTTGCACATGTGGCTCGATATATAACCATTCCTTCAATAGTTTCCCTTGTCATAAGTCAAGGATGGACCCTTCATCAAATGGATGTAAAGACTGCATTCCTTCATGCCATATTACAAGAAGAACTGTATGTTGAGCAATTGCAAGGATTTGAATTCGAGGATCAAAAGACTCATGTTTTCATGTTGAAGAAGGCATTTTATGGTTTAAGCAAGCCCCCAAATCATGGTACAACTGCATAGACAACTATTTGATGAAATTAGGATTCACAAGAAGCAATGTCGATCACAACCTCTACTTCAAGTTAGTCCAAGGTATGTTGTTGATTTTGGTTTTATATGTTGAGGATTTATTCTCGATGGGTAGTGAGCCCCTAATGATCAAATGTAAGAGTGACCTAGCCTTTGAATTTCAGATGAAGGACATTGGACTCATTCACTACTTTCTAAGCCTTGAGGTGTGGAAAATGCCCATGAGATTTTCCTTTCACGAGAATATGTTGTGACGTTACTAGAGATATTTGGAATGACATAATGCAAGTCCCTACCCATGCCGATGGAAATGAACTTCAAGAAGTTATGTGGAGATGTTGCAGGACCCGATTTGGCAAATCCATCTGAGTATAGGCAATGGATTGGGGCTTTGATGTTCCTAGTGAACACCCATCTGGACATATTCTATGCAGTGAACACATTGATTTAATTCATGACTAAACCTCTCCATGCACATTGGATCATTGCCAAACACATTTTGAGATATTTACAAGGGATAATCAGACTTAGTCTAAGATATTCTATCAAAGATGTTCGAATTCATGGATAAACTAATGCTGACTAGGTAGGAAATGTTGTTGACATGAAGAGTACGTATGGATGTTTTTTTAGCCTTAGATCTTCCATGATATCTTGGATGAGTAGAAAGTAGGAGTTTGTAGCATTGAGTACTCCTAAGGCATAGTATATTTCTGCTAGCATGGCTAGTTGCGAAGCAATTTGGTTGAGGAAGCTTTTTGGAGAGATATTTGACTAGGTCCTAGATACTATAGTGATATATTATGACAAAAAGTGTGGGATCCATCTAGAATAAATCGTGTATTTCATGACAAGTGCAAGCACATAGATATATGATATCACTTCATTCAAGACATGGCACTGAGAGGAGCCATTAGACTCCATCATATATCAACAGATGAGAAGATTATAGATATTCTCAGCAAGGCTTTGCCAAAATGGAAGTTCTTGGTCTTCAAAGAATAGATTGGACTCATGGTTGTGACTCCTCCTTACAAGGGGCATCATTGATTGAGGACATTGAGCTAGCTCTTCCCCCTTGTTTGATATCCTAGGGTGTGGAATTGAGATAGAGGGATACTGGGGTTGAGGGCTCTCTGGACAATAGGGTATCACCCCTATTTGTTAACCATAGGATTGGAGATTTTTCCCCCCTATATTGTTCTTTGCAGAGTATAACCTAGTTGGAATCATACCTACAATCTTGGCTTATTAGGATTGTCCCTCCTCATTTGGCCAATGAGTTGAGGAGGCTTCAGGGCATGTGATCCTTACATTTTGGTAAGTCAAGTATCTCACCCAAGATCAGATTATGATGCAAGTGTTCTACCACATGACTCTTGAGGTTCATCGTTGGGAAGATCAATAGGAAATAGGGTGGGTTGAGATATGCTCCCCTATATCACCTATTTCTCGATATGGGGTTGGAGATGTTTAGATACCCCATGAGATTTCGGGTTGAGTTGTACTCCCCGATGCGGTTTTGGATTGAGATATGTGCTTTGACGATGTAGAGGGTGGTATATTTTTTCTCCCCAATGATTCTTCTTCTTTATATTCGAGAATGTGTCAGCGAATAGTGTTGAGCATAGATGGGACATATGATGATTGGATGGTGTTATCACCTAGAACTGCAGTCACATGTACATAATGTTGTCCAAAAAATTTCATTGTCAAAAATGGGTGTCAAATGGTTGTTGTCCTATGTTTGTTACTTAGGGATCATGTTTTAGAAAGATATTGATGTGAATCATTTTCAAATACCGTTAGTCATCCTCCATCATGATTGTATAAGGCATGTCTTATCTTGTTTACGTCACTGGTCCTTTTCGCATTTCCGCAGCGCAGTTTTATTGGCTGATTTTGCAGCGCAATGATGTTTTAGCTTTTTCGCAGCGTGTCAGTAACCAGCCATTTCGTAGCACGCTACGAAACTGCTGTAGGTGCTGTTTTATGAGGAAAATGAGCAGTTTAATGGTGAGGTCAGCAAATTTTTGAAGGAAACGCCTAAGAAACATAAGGGATATCACTTAAGACTATCCTAGCTATTCAAAGGATGACAAGTGTGCCTTTTTGTAAAGGTAAAATTTTTGTCTCAAGTTAAACTTTTGTAAAGGTACTTTATGACCAATTAGGGTTTAGCAGAAATGGCATACAAGGAGTATTGTTTTGGTTTATACACATGGTTATCAACGGAGCTTCCAACACATCTGAAATATGGTGATGCTCATAAATTTTGGGGTATTAAAGAACTGGGTCATGTTGCTTAGTTTTCGAAGGTTGGTAGGAGACAGGGACCGGAAAAACAGGGGTTTTGATCCTAGTGATAAATGATCCATCAGCGCCTTCAGGTATCCAAAGTCAGCCTATTCTTTGCACCTGTAGCTCAGTCATCTCAGCCTAACCAAAAGCAGACAACTGTCAAAGATCAAGAAAAGAATCATGTTACGAGGAGAATGAAGTTAGAGTTTTAGTTTGATTAGGACTCTTTGTAATTACAGCTCAACACTTAGTGTATTTAATGAGTCTGTTAAAAATAGATAGGGGTAGTTAATGATAGCCATCGAGCTCCCCTCATGCTGGAGGAGGAGACTCAAAGTAGTTAAGATTGTTTTTCTATATATAGTGAAGACTCTGATGTAATGCAGGTTGGATGTTTATGAAAAAACAGGGTTTATATTGGCTTATGTAAAAAGACTTGTTACAGTAATAGAAAAGACTGCTTTTTCTTCTCAAGATTCATATTTTGTTCAAATGCTCAAGATGTATGTGTCTTTGTCTTATCCTTTATATTTTACAGCTCTATAGATATACAATCACTCTGAATTCACCTAGTTGCTCAGATTTCCTGTGTATATTTATGAGTTGAGGTTCATTTGAGAAATGTTTTGAGTGTTTAGACATTACATGCCTTGACTTCCATGAATGAGTAGTTGATAGTTTACTGAAATGATGTTTGACTCCATGAGCCCAATGGAAGAAATCTTGTGTTGTATTTCCAACCATCATGTTTATTAAAGTTCTCATTTCAAGAGTTAGCCCTCTTAGTGTTAATCATAATCAGTAGTTTATTTTGAGAGAGCCCTCTCAGGTTAGGGAGGCTAATCCTTAGCCAAGAGTCTGGTCTGAAATAGTTACATAGAGTCTAATTGATTAGCAGCCATCAGTACATGATTTTGTGATAACATTTTGGTGCGTCTGCCGGGAGTCTGAAGATTACTCATTCCCGAAATTTTAAGGTTGAATTTCTGAAGGTAGCAGGAGTTCAAAGTGGTTTTCGAGGCTGCATTCTACCTTGGTGACTCGATTAATTCTTAAAGTTTAAAGGTGGCTTTGAGAGGAAGATATACAAGGAGTAATCTTGACCCAAACCCACCTAGTCCTGTGGAGAATCCTAATATCATCTCAAGGAGTAAACAAAGATTTTCCGATATACCAGGTACTTCAAGAATTTCAAAGTCTTTATTTCCTGAGTTTTCTAGAAGTCCTGAAGATAAAATTGTTGATGATAAAGTTCAAGAGGTTTTATTGAGGTCTGAAAACGAAGAAGAACTTATTGGTATCCTTTTGGATTTACAAAAGAGAGGTATTGACACTTCATCTTTAGTATCACAAAAAGATAAAGAAGAGTTTTGGGAAATTGTTACTTCTGAATTGTTATTAGAGGAAGAGGACTTGAAACAGCTCAAGGAGCTTGACCCTTTTGAAGTTTGGCTTAAGTCTAAAACTGGTTTACCTCTCCCAAATTGGAGCTCTTTTGTCAGTGGTTTACAAAGTCCCAATAGTCCTTTCCGTACTCATACTTTGTCTTCTACCTCTGCTAGTTCAAATAGCCCTCAGACAACATCTCATACTAGTTCTGGTCCTTCTGGTCATACAGTACCTATTGTCACTGTTCCTCCATTCATTATGGCTGTACCTGCTAGGTATGCTCCTCTAGCTCTCCCTGCTGTTTTGCATTATCTCCCTAGCAAATATGCTGCTAGAATTCCAACATGGGGAGGAGATGAAGACATTACAGCTGAAGAACATGTGGATAGATTCAATGACTTTGTTGACAGGGAAGAAGTGGATGATGAAGATGTAAAATTAAGACTATTTGCTCAAACTTTTATTGGGGAAGTATGAAAATGGTTGAAAGCCTTGGGAGCTGGTAGCATTCATAGTTGGGCTGAGTTTGAAGATAGTTTTATGAGGAAATGGGGAAATAGAACCAATCCTGTTCAGGCCCTCACTGAATATAATAATTTAAGAAGAGCTCTAGATGAGACTGTTCAAAACTTTTCTAAGAGGTTTAATAAAATATATAATTCCATTCCAGCACATTTGAAACCTCCTGGAGCTTTGGCACAGTTAAGATATGCCGAGTCTTTTGACTCAGATTTCTCTCTTTTACTCAGAGAAAGAGAGTCTGCTACTTTGGCTGAAATGCAAAATGATGCAATCAAGGTAGAGGTGAATATACTTGCTGCTAAAAAGTCTAAGATGACCAAGGCTAAGATAAAGGAGGAGGAGAGACCTTCTACCTCTGCTCAAGAAGATAAATTTGAAACCATGATGAAAACTATGGAGAAATTGATGGATCAATTAGCA
>APFE030168941.1:3879-17642 GCA_000404065.3 Pinus taeda
CGACTTGTACTCTGAGTGAAGATTGAACGAGTTTTGAAGACCCCGGATCTAGTTTCATCCATCTGGGCTGCGATATTGATCCAGATTTAAAAAGGAACACAACAAATTACAGAGATAACCATATACACAAAGATGGAGCGGAAATAATAATTCATTTCATTAATGGAAAATACTGAAAGATGCTTACAACCAGAAATGGAAATAAACCAACTAGGGCAATGGTAGCTTATCTCTGAGAAGAGATGTGTGGCTACATGCCTCTAAACTATGTTACAATGAGGCTCGAAGGCCTATTTATTGTTGAGAAACAATGGAAAACCCTTCACATTCCAAAACTTAATCCTAGAAGATGAAACGCCAAATTGTGGGCCCCGTTTTTGGGTAAGTTGGTACATCAACTTCCTGGGGTCGCGAATTGGTCATATTATCTCTATTTGACGCGCATGATAGCCCGTTGGAAAGATCTCTCTGAGGAATACGACGGAAAAGATGATTTTTTGACAAAAAATTTGTTCGCGGTAGATTTCCCAAAAAACGTCGTTTAGGGCCTCAAAACGGATCCGGAAGTTTAGGACCCGAAAAACTGCTAAAAATAGTAAATTGTGCTATAATTAAGGAAACTGAAAAAGATGAAAGAGACAATTGTGGGGGTCCAAATGGGATAGGTGGGTGGCCACCAACATCCACCTGGATCAGATATATTCAGGAATATAAAGACTTCAAGTGTACATCATTGCCGAACAGATGATCATCCAAATCAAAGGATGATGAGTCCATATCATCGGTCTGTCACATAGACGATTGTCTGTCCTATGTACATGAAATGAATTTATAAAGCTAAGCATGGTAATGCTCGCCTCAGCTAGGTCATGAAAAAATGTTGTCAAAATAATGTATTGTATTGTATCTTATTACAGGTCGACCCCAAGCTCGAAAAAACTTCGGATCCTCATAGTAAAGCATTTCACCCGACATCAGAAAGATTAACGACCTCATGCTTTAGTGGGCAACTGTTATAGATATTTTTGGGCACTTCAACCCCAATTATAAATGTCCATAAAATAAGGGCTCCTAAGTCCCTAAAAGTGTTGCTTCACTGCCTAAAGGAACAAGGTCAGCTGATTACATCATCTCCCAGAAGTTCTCCACTGAAAATTGCTCATAAATGGTCAAAACTGGACCATACTGAAGGCCCAGTGCAGAGGGTGCGATGCATATCACCTTCCTAGTGTACAAGGTGTGATGCATACTGAATTGCTCCTCTGTAGGGTGCGATGGTCGGGAATGGACAAATGGAAAGGACAAAATGCGAGGGAAGGTCATGGAATCTTCCAGAAGCTTCCCCTCTGACACTTGCCTCTCTGTTTTTGACCAGGGATGAGTAAGAGGTCATCATTCTCCAAGTGGAAGTGGGAACTATCAGAGAGAGGACACTAATCAAGATCCCAGAAGATGACTCACCTCTTTGTAATCATCTATATATGGATCCCTCATCACAGAGATCCAGAGGCTGGAATTTTGTATCTTATAGAGAAGTGCTATTGGTTTTCTGGTGTAATTTCATAGTGTTGGGTGATCTAAGCCTTACTTGAGGTGAAGAAGGGCCTTCTTGATGGAGGATGATGCTGAGTCAGAACATATGGTTTTAATCCTCTTGCTACTTTTCATATTAATAAAGCTATTCAATTTTTCCTCCATATTCTTGTATGTTTCATTATATATGCATTTGTATGGTTAATACACATCTGGTCCTGTGTTATTTATGAATATAGATCTTTGTTCTTCGATAGTAGTATGTTGCTGTGATTCCATCGGTGCTCTTTGAAGTTGGGCAAACAAAGCAAAAGCGGCAAAGTTCTATCAGGAAGGAGAGGAAATCAAGCGCAAGACTAAGGTTGGTCTCCTTTGTTCCACTCCTATCTATTTTCATAAAGAAAAGTGAAAGTAGACTTTAATTGTTTGTTTCTAAGATAGCCACCAATTATAGTGGGAATATCAGCATCCGAGTGGACACTATTCCTGGTAACACCTCTTAGTTGGCTGTCACACATTTCAGATATCTTGGCTACTATGAGTTCTGTGAGTAGGTGGAGAGAGTTCAATACCACCTGGAGCTCACTAGATTTTTTGTGGCCCATCTTTAGTGCAATAAGGTAACTCTTGTTGGGGTAACCTTCATAGTTTCACCATCCATCATTTCAGATACCAGTAGGATTTCGAATGTCAAGGAGAAGTGGTACAAGGCCTTGGACCTGGATGAACACTGCTATGAGACTTACATCAAAACTCGGTACATAAATGATGTGAAGAGTCTTTTTCGTTTCAGATTTCTCAAGGACAAGTATGTCCCCATGATGAAAATCATCATGAAGTACCTCACTTGTGAGGGAATATTTTCCAGGCTTTACACCTATCACATCAGGCTCCTCATGCATTTTACCAGGGTGAGGATGTTAAACATCCCGTACTTCATTTTCAGGAATATTGAGAAGATGGTTCATTTTGTCGAGAAGAAGCCATACCCTCAGCAGATGAGTAGCCTCTATCACTACTCCCTAATCATGATCATTGTGCTTCATCATCTCAGTCTCCTCAACATCTCTTGGGAGACCTTTTTTTCTCATGATATCTTTAGAGGTCCTCAAATTCCTCCACCAGTGTCTCAAGAAGCAGGAGGACCTTCTAGCAGTATTCAGGTGAATGAGGAGGCCAAGGAGACTAGAATTGTTGAGGTGCCTGTTTACATGACATATTAGAGGGGCACAAGGAGATTTTTTGCAGTAGATAGGCAAGTTTTTTCTCCACGGGAGGTGGAAGGAACCTTGCCTTCTTGATCAGCTCATAGGAAAATGCCAGCTCCACAAGATGTGGAAGGGGCTTTGCCTTCTTCTTCGACATAGAAGGTATAGGTGCAAAAACTACACAAAGGGAAGGAAAAGATGCCAGAGCAGAGTCGTGATGATGAGGAGGAAAGGGAATTTGACTTGAATGAGCATGATGAGCTGGAGCAGCGTTATTCTTGTCATGGAGTTGAAATCATTGACTTAGAGGCTCAGGATGAAGAAACTGTCAAAGACATCATCATACAAGAAAGGGAAGCTCAGGTACAAGCTTTGGTGGGCAATTTAGAGAGGTCCAAATATGTAATCACATATTTGGAGCAAGAAAACATGCAATTGAGTGACAAACAAGTCCTCATGGAGCTAGAAATGCTCAAGATGAAACGACAGTGCCAAAGAGGCACCTGTCACTTTAACTCCTATTGAGAAGGGGATTGAAGAGGATAGAGAAGACTCGATTGAGAGAGTCAATTTGCACCTTGAGAAGTTGCTACAGAAGGCCAAAAAATACGATCAAATTATCAGACACATGGCTTATCATTACAGGACCTGAAATAGGATTTACAATATGAGGGTTAAGAAAATGAAAACTAGGCTACGGTAGGCCTTGAAAGGCAAAAATGAGGAGGATAGACTTAGGATGCTTGCTGAAGATTCCTTGGCTCATCAGGCACTTGATTAGGGCGCTTCTCACAAACTTTGAGCAAGTTTAGAAGAAATTTGTCACTTGCAAATTTTGGAATTTTACACACAGGAAAATGCACTAGACGCGCAATGCCACTAGCGCTGCACTTTCCTAAGGGAATATAATGAATAAATCATTTGTATTTTTGGATTTTGAGTGATGAGGAAATGCACCCTAGCAAGTTTCAAATTTTTTGGGGCAGAACTGGTCCACCAAAAGGTCAAAAAACACCCTAAAAATGACCTTCCTGCCGCTTTTGGTCACACAAAAGCGGTCTTGGGAGAACCAAGTTTTGAGGGGTCACATGAGCTTAAATGAAGAAATTATAGGTGTTTTCGAAATTATACTTGAATACCTTTCCAATGAGCTATCATGGGATCAGTGTGGATTCCGGGAAAGCCTTGAAAATTGACTTTAAAGTGGCAATGTGCATTGTGACAGTGGCGGTGCTCATAGGGCAGTTTTTGCCCAGGATTGCTGCTTTTCCTGTTTTTGACTATGATCATGGATTCTCTCTCATGGGTGATGATTTAACATTAGTAATACAGGGTAGTTTAATTGCCTTAGAAGTTAGTTTGAGCTCAAATGAATTAGTTTTTCACTTTTAGAGGCAAGTTGTTGATGATGCCTATATTCTTGTTTCTTGTTCAGTATTAGTTAGATTAGCTCCTCATCTTAGGGATTCGACCCCTAAGGATGCGTGGAGGTTGAATTCATGTCTATATCTTCTTATTCTTTCTCATTGTAAAGCGTTAGACTCAGCTGGATGCTCAGAACTTTATCGTACACCTTTTGTAAGTAGTTTGGCAGGATATTAATAAGAATTGCAACTATTTTTATGGGATCCATGTGGTATGAGTTTTAGTACAATTTATTCTTCTGTGATAATGATTTAATATGTTTTGTGTATTCCATTAATCATTTCATTGCTTCTAGTTGAATGTTTTCAAGTTGATAAGCAGAATTCATTACATCAGTGCTCTACCTTCGGAAACCATTCACCATTTCATGTTTTCTGTAGTTTAGGAAGGATCCATGGTTTTCACATGCTCTTTTTATCTTTTGACCAGTCTGAAACATATTACCCCATCAAGCCTTAGAGTAGTAAAGCCTCTGCCTACCTTGCCCCATTGAACACCCTGCAATTCTGACCTAGTTCCCTAGACCTAAATTGTCTAGCTCCTCATGATCCGGCAAAACCCCTTCAAAATCCAATCAAAACTTCGTGTTACTATACCTAGCATAATATTGATTTCTTTGTCTAGTCATCTTGGCTGAGATCCTTACGGAGAGAGCCCTCTCCTGTCGTAGTTGGGCTAGCTACTTGGCTAAGCATGGTTTGTGGTTACCCTGGCATTGCCTTCCTTTAGTCTGATGTTCAATCTAGGTGATAACACATAGTACCACCTACACACAACACCACATGTACACAACACCACATGTACAACCATGCACACAACACCATATATATACATAGCACTGCATATACAACATGTACATAACAACATATGTACAAAGCTTGACATATCGAACACGTGCGCAGCAACATATGTGAACAACACTGCATATCCATCATGCGGACAATACAATATGTACACAACACCAGATATCCAACATGTACATAGCACCATCTATACGCAACATTGCATATGCAATATTCACACAACACTATCCGTACCACCCTGTACATAACATTTTATAAACAATATGTACACACAATATATATACACAAGACTGCATGCCCACAATGTAGCAGATGCAACATATAAAACATATGCACAACATTAGTATCCAAAACCACACTGTCTCTACTAAGCAACATTTCTTCCAGTGCCTTATCCATGCTTGTCCCAACATGCTGCATGCAACACTGCCTTCGTTTTGATGATGTATCCCTCGGTATAACATGTCCATAACATAGACATAATATAATCACATAATATCAACTCATAACCACATGATATTGACCTCGTATATTTTTTGGGAATACACTTCCCACTTGATTCCTCATAAACTAGGAACATTTTCATGTCATTCACCTGCATAAGCAATCATTCCTCCACAATAATGATTCCTAATGACCTAGTTAGACAACAACATACATAAATACATACATATATATACATATAAATATCAGCATTAAACAATCTATTAGACAACGACATACATACATACATATATACATGTATACATATTAGCATTAATAATCATGATTCATGATGAGCCTATTAGACATGATGTACATACATACATACATGTATACACATATAGACATCAGCATAATCATGATCGCAACATAATTACTAGATATCATAAGGTCAAGGTTAGGACAACTCCCTTTATGCATGCAACAGATACACAACATCGATAATAATAATTCCCAACATAGCCATGACATATGACGCCTCACATCCATTCACCTTACCTTTCGTGATTACCTTTCCCATGATTGTCCTATCATAGTACATTTACACCAATGGACCCAGCCAATCCTTCTCGCTATCATACACTTTCCTTCAACTTCCGTTACAGAGGAAACGAGCTTCATCCAGGTCTTACCTTACATTTCGAGTACCTCACATCTCTCTCTGAGCTCCATTAACATCCTCCTTCCCCAACCATTTCCCAAGGCTCTCAAAACATAAAAGGAAATACCAAGAAGAAAACAAGAATAAAATCATGGAAAACCAACAATAATATGACACCATAAACAAAGTTGCATGCCCATGCACAAGTCGCAAACAAAACCACAATCAAGCACAAAAAATCACAAAAGACCAAAAGCACAAGACTGACAACAGACACCATGAATCAATCCCCATGGTTCCCTGTGCTTCTAAAGGAAAGCTTAATCTTACCCATCTCTAAGATTTCATGGCAATATCTTTGCCATGTAATCCCCTTCATCATATTTCCATAAACACATAATTATCAGTGCATAA
The DNA here is from genome assembly GCA_000404065.3 of Pinus taeda. Lineage (NCBI taxonomy): Eukaryota > Viridiplantae > Streptophyta > Pinopsida > Pinales > Pinaceae > Pinus > Pinus taeda. The sequence goes on from APFE030168941.1 coordinate 10,347, forward strand.
ATAAACATAACAATACACGAGTTATGTTACCTTGATGTGCCAAGCACATTGCCTTGTAACCAAACACATCCATGGCATCTCTCAAGGGACTCAAATTCCTTTGATGAATCTACCCATAATTAGAACTAGTTGTTATACTTTTCAATTACATATTTATGACTATAGCACATATCCTCATAATGTCAAAAAAATTCAAGGTTAAGAAGACTTCCTGTCTTGAAAACACTTATTCATTTGGAATTATCGTGAAAACATAGCCAAACGGATTCTTTCCAAATTCCTTTATTTTACCTTTTTACCTTGCTACAATTGAGTCTTAATATGCATTGTCACATCACCCCATTGTTAGTTATATAAACAATTCAACTATTATCTTGTCAAGCTAATATTGAGCATGGTGTGCTGCAACTGCCCACACATGTCAGTCTCATGTTCCAAAGGTCAATACATCATGTATATTAATTTGAAATCAACATTTACCAAGTGTAACAACCATGTCATACTCAAAATTAACTCACATTCATCAACCATAATACATAATGATACAACTATCACCTACTTACACTCAAGTACATATCAGTTGCCTCAACACATATGTATTAGTACAACCATCTTAAAACAAGATCATTTTATAAAGAAATTTTATAGACACATACTCATATCATTCAAGTAACCAAACATTCAAACAACAAAAATATGCCATAGTAGACACCAAACAATCAAACACCAAATAAACGACATAGTGAAACATTCAAACACAAAATAGACAACATAAGAAAACTCATACCTTAATGTATCTCAGGGGAGGCTATCTTGTCTGCAAAATCAATCTAGATTAGTATGAAATAATTTCACAACATATTAAGTCATACCTAAATGTCATAACCCTAACCATTTGCATAGACCAATCCAACTTAGGATGATACATATAACATCAAGATCTTCATGTAATAACCCTAAGCATCAAGTTACTAGCATATAACAACTACACATTATATATAATTCTCATCAACAACAGATAACCTAATCACTAATCTAACTATCATATACCAACAACAAAACCTATAAAATACTCATCAACAACATATAACATAATCATCAATTTATCTAACATATAACAACAATGACAATGCATGCAACCACACATTACTATCATTCATGATTATCTGACACATGTGCATATGACTACACTAATCAACTAATATTTACCATATATGTAATCATAATAATAATACAATAAAAAACATATAAGTAACCCTAATGATTACGGTAACCATGAATCACATACCTGCATTCTCACCATAAAAACATCTATGATGATCTGCTCTTACCTTGAAATCCATTGTTGCAACTTCACTTTGATGGTCTGTATCTCCTACTTTATCAAAACCAACTCATTAGCATCATAATATACCAATAACATGATGATGACCTACTTGCATACAATTGCCTTATGCACAATGACCTTCACCATGAAAATTCATGCACAACAACATATAGACATCAACATGCATAAAAAATGCATATACAACCATACACTCATGATGAAACATCACACAAAAACACCATCAACCTTCACACAGTGACATCACTACAATCATGATAAGCAACATGAAAATGAAATAATCACATGAAATAAAAGCATAAGAAACACATATGTAACTGACATGAATGCATGACCAATACACCTCCCATCCATTCCACTTGGTGAACCATGCTCTGATAACACTCTGTAACACCCTCCTCCTACATCTACCCAAGTAACTGGTTGACCAAGTTAAACATGTGAAAATAAGTTATTGTGATATGATTCAAACTCCTAAGTCTCCTTAAGGTAGTGGAATTGATGGGAACACACCATACATACCTTCCACATCAGAAACAAGACTCACAAGAACCGTCTGAACCTCTTAGGTAACCAACCCTTCAGTCCCATTGAGCTTTTAAACCAATTAAACCTTAGACACTCCCATGATAAGGGCATGTTTCCGTCCAGAAGGCTTCAGAAACTCCCACAACATGGTATTCCGGCTTCCATGAATTATTTTTCTCAGTGATGTGCCAACGTCCCAGAGATTTGAGACACATTTTCAAGCCTAGAGCCCAGGTCACTACCTAGAATTCAATGATACCTTCATAACATAAATATAACAATGGAATGATGATACAAATGTAATTAATTGACATGAATTTCATCAAACATATCACAATTATGTAATCTACAGGTTTAAACAACATGTCTAACCGTAGGGGTCTCATACTTATTTGAGAATCGCTAAGAAGCATTGATGCCTCAACACATTCGCTGCAATTTCATCCATTAGTCCATAGGTACATTGTTCATTCATATACAAGTAAAAACATGATGGAAGGCATACATAGACACTATCATAGTACATATTCATAACCAACATAATAACAACAAAAATACCAAGGAAACAACAAACAAATAATCCACAGATAAACTTATATAATACTCATGAGATAACAAGGATAAATAACCTCATATTAATGATGCAAAAGACAACTCGATATGAGACTACCACATTCCACCCCGTCGTAGACATGGCTAAGCCAAATCCCTCTTCAGCTAGTCACCCCCATGCCATATTCCAAGCATGAATGTGGGATCTCATAAAACAAATCAATCAAAACCATCCACGGCGTCTATAGTCCAAACCACCTCAACCCATCAAACATTGATTCCACCTCACGGTCGGACATCGCAAAACCATCATCATATTAGTCTCTATCCAATTCTTCCAGGACTAGTAACTCAAGCCATGACTGTTGCCAAGCTCCAGAGTGCTTGTCGAACAAAGGCTATCGGGACTAGTAAATCAACCCAAGTTGTTACAGGGATTATAGAGCATTTTTCAAACCAAGGCTCTAGGACTAATAACTCAAGCGAAGTCGTCACAGGGCTTTTAGAGTGTTTGTCCAACCAAGGCTCCAGGAACTAATAACTCAACCAAGGAAACATGAGAACCAACCATAAAAATAAAGAAATGAACCCGCAATACCATGGATATCCAGGAAATGGCAAGGCTAGGAAAATCCATTGTCAATCCAGGAAATCCTCCATGCCAATGATAAATCATAACCAAGAAACCACATGCATGTGTCATGCATGCTGAAACTAGTGAGGAAAACATACATGCAACTTTGTACATGTAAGCAAAACTCATTGTAGTTGTTGATCCTGATGTCCTCTTGTGATTTCCTACTCTTCCTTTTCCTTCTTGTCCAAAACTCCATGTATGCCACACTCCTCCAATAGTTCTCCAAGAAAAATCTAAGTGTCCAAGAGTATGAGAGAGAGAGAGAGAGAGAGAGAGAGAGAATAGAAGAGATCTCCACCAAAAACTGTCAAAAGATTTCCAACTGATCCTCATAAGCCCTTTTATCAATGAGGCCTCTATTCCCTTCAATTTCCATTGTTTTCCTTCATTTTCCTCCTCACATGCAACCCGTGACCTTTCACTTTCCTTTTCACCTAATTTCCATTATTTTCATAAATAAAATGCCAATAAATGTCTCATGCCTTTCCAAAGCCTTTTCCATTGCCTTTGCTAATTTCCTTAGCCATAATAAACTGAAGTGACACGCCACTAGGATTTTCTCCCATCATTTAGCTTCGAATACATGTCCATGACCGTGGCCTTATATATTTTTACATTGATCTTTAACTAGGGATATTACACATGGTGCATGGGTTGATTAACTCGAAAAAGCAATAGTGCCCTAGTAAATTTGAGTTTGTTGGTTTTCAAGGTATACAATTTTAGCATACCTTTCAGAAAATCCCAAATGTTTTGACCATTGTAGTTCTTACTCCCATTGATCTTAAAAGATTTTATCAATTACGATCTAAATTTTGATAGATTTAAATAATCTTACAATATTGAATGCCTTCTCAAGTTCAGAAAAAAATGAATTTGAATATTAAGAAAATTGTCAATTACAAACATCAATTCCTAAAAAACAAACATGAGAACTTGAAGGCTTACCATTTCCATACCAACATGATCATACGTTTCAATGGCATCTGGAGTTATGTACTCTAAAAAAACCATTTGTCTCTTTTTGGGACGCATGTATTAAACAAATGTAATAATGTCAACAATTGCTTCTCTGGCCTTCTTCATTGTATCAATCACCTTAGCTAGGGTTTACCCATAACTTAAAATCCTTGATGTTTTAGTTAAAACACAAGGTGGAGAATAGTTTTTTTCCATTTTCAACACTTCATAGGTGACTCACTGAAATTGGCTGAGTGGTCTCGAACTACACGCTAAAGCTCTTCTACAGTCTCATTAATGAGGGAAAAAATGTCCAACATAGAAGTTGCAATTTCATACAAGAAATATAAATTCCCTTAAAGATTTGGCCTTGCACATTACATTGCATAGAAATTACTCTTCTACCTCTCATGCTCACATGAAAATCAGTTCCAACAAACATGTAATGATATTTTGGATAGAATATAATTGGCAAGACATTATTTTCTTGAAAACCATACAAGAAGCACATATTTTTTTTCTAAAGATTTTTAATGGTAGAGGAAAATTTAAGGTGGCTTGGGAAGGTGTAATTAACATGAAAAACATGTTAACTGAGATAAAGCACAAATCTACTTTCAGTTAATGAAAAGAACCTACCAAGAGCCTCTACAAGAATTGAAGGCTTCAATTGCTTCAATTTATCTACAGTTTCGGCAAAATGACCCTGTCCTTGGTTAAGAAAGTAATCTCTATCAATACTTATCAGGACCACATAATCAAACCCCCATGAGACATTTTCCTTTGCCACATTGGTAGGCTCATTAGGATTAGGTGAATGCGCAATACATGATGTTTTCACTACACATTTTTTTTAAAGAAACAAAAATAACTCAACATTTTAAGAGATTTTAACAAATAACAATTATCATAATATAGTGATAGTTTCCACATAAAATTAGAAATATTTAAGTTGTAGCAATAGCCTAATAGGTGAATAACCCGAAAATATGTATCTCTTTCAACAATTAAAGTTAAGGAATGGCTACTATTAAAAAAAATGAGAAACTTTGTAATAACATTGGTTTCTCAAACATTTATCGAAAATTTAATGAATAAAATTTACAAATCCCTAAATCCCACCTAATTCACAATGTGAGAATGGAATTAGCCTCAAAATTATTCATACAAGAATTTTTCGTTTTGTTCCATTTAAAAATAACTATCAATCATATCTCTGATGCTTTTAATTTGATCCATTTAATTGGATCCATCACTGCAATTATGCAAAACCCTGAAAATTTAACACACAACGTTCGTACAACCTTAGGGGAAACTATCTCCAAGAAACATAGTGTTGGTAGTGGCACTTCCCATTCCTGACCTGACAAACACTCTCCTAAATTAGGTCACTTATCCTCTTCGCACACATTGTATAAATTCAATTCCCTTAATTTGGCTTTGATGATTTTATACTTGTCCCCTCCTAGAACCACAACTTTTGTTCGCTTGGGCTTGGGTAAGGGGTTTTTCTTGGTGCCAACATCCATAAAGTTTTCCTCCTATCTGGGGTTTACTATGAGTAAATTTGATATATGTATACTTCCATTGTCCAATTTCTCTTGGAGAGAGGCCAACACATGAGTGGTTGATTCAAGGGTTTGTTTAGCGCAGTAGTAGTAGATTCAAGGTTTTGTTCAATGGAATTTAAAAGGGCTCTAGCTTGAGACTAGTTGAAAGTCTAGTGGAGGGGTTCCAAACCTAGGGAATAACATTTGTATCCCAAAAGCTTTTTTGAAAATATGATAAAATAAAATTTATAAAGCCCCAAACCCAGCTAATTCATAGTGTGACGATGAAATTAACTTCAAACTTATTCTTGTGAAAATTGTTGGTTTGGTTCCCTTTGAAAATAGATAACGATTATTTCGTAGACACGTTTAACTTCAACTATTTAATAATATCCATCAATGAAATTGTTCAAAACTGCAAAATTTTAACCATCAACATACTTTCAACATCAGGTGTAGCTATATAAAAGAACCAAAATAATGGTAGTGGATGTTCCCATTTCCCACCTATTGAAGCCCCGAAAATCAGGTCTACAACAAGGGGGATACTGACCCAGTCCAGACCTTGAAAGCAACTCCTTTTCTGTTTGGGATGGTGGGTCCGACTGGGATAACGAGACTAGTTTCCCAATTTGTTTCTAATGATAAGAGTTGATGTTTTGCTTTCTAAAGATTTCTAAATAGAATGATTTTAATCTAAATCTAATATAAAACATGAAATTTTATTCTAATGAACGAAAACATATAATTCTAAAACTATCCTGGGAATTAACATTTCACTTATGCAATCTAAAATAGTTTCTAACAACAATTGGTAATAAAGATAATTAAATTGCTACAAGAAAATAATTCATTAAAAATGAATTGTTTCGTATAAGAAATTAGTCGAAACAATTGGGAGAAGCATATCACATAATAAGTTATTCATACATTTAAGCATAAACAGAATAGTCATCACCGTACAAAAGTGCCAAATGATAACTTAAACATTCAAGCTTTCGTATATATACAATTGAACATAACATATTACTTGACACATAAGCAGAAATCATTAAGAGATAAAAGTAACATTGATAACAATTCCTACTCATGAGCTTCAACAATATAAATTTATCTTCTCATAATTTAATATCCACTAAGAGTACAGAATTGCATTTGAGTAGCAGACATTAAGCCCAGACATCAATAAATCTCATTTCATTCATACATCAAAACCTCCTCAGAGGGTGCAGAAGTACATGTTCTGAAGGAATGTTTTTGACAAATTTCTGGACCCCTCTCTAAATGCATGAGAGGGGTTTAAATACTACTAACTAAAGACTAAAAATAGTTTATTACAAAAATATAAGAAGAGGTTTAAATGACTGTCCTCATCCAAGGCAAAAATAAATAAAAAATAAAACTAAAACTGTATCTGAAAATTAACTATGCATCTGTTCTCTGAGATCGCAAGCATTCAACATTAGCTTCAGGAGCGTCGATTGGCCGACCTCCGATTTTATTTGTCCTGTGAAAACGGAATCAGCAAGTGATGGCGCTATCTTTTCGACATAATTTGTTATGCTCTTAACCTGCAAATGATACCCAAGTACAGAATATGCGAAGAAAAGATACCCAGAACACAGAATAGCAATGATTTTATTATTCAAAGAGTAATGTTCACTTGCCTCTTCGAGGGGGCAACCTCCAATAGAGCAAAGCTCGATTACAAAATAAGACACGAT
>APFE030168941.1:20460-38598 GCA_000404065.3 Pinus taeda
ATTCCTCCCACTGAGTTGTTGGCTTGTGAAGGCCAACGGTCGCCCTTCCTGCATTAAGACTGCGCCAATACCTGTCCCTGAAGCATCACATTCAATGACAAAAGATTTGGTGAAGTCTGGTAGTGCTAAAACTGGAGTGGAACACATGGCATTTTTTAGAGCTGTAAAGGCCTTTTGTGCTTCGTCATTCCAGACGAATGAATTTTTGTTTAGGAGTTGGGTGAGGGGCTTCGCTATGCGACCATAGTTGTGGACAAATTTACGATAATAGCCTGTGAGACCCAAAAATCCTCGCAAGCTCTTCAAGGTCTTAGGTTGAGGCCATTCCTGCATTGCTTGGATCTTTTTGGGGTCCACGTTGACACCCTCATGCCCCACAATGTGGCCCAAATACTCTACCTCTTCCATGCCAAACGAACACTTGGACATCTTGAGAAATAATTTATGCTTGCGGAGCAGTTGCAAGAGTAGATCTACATGCTGAAGATGTGCGGCCCAAGTGCAACTATAGATGAGGATTTCATCGAAGAAGACAAGGACAAATTTCCTGAGATATGGTTTGAGAATGTGGTTCATAAGGCTCTGAAAAGTTGAGGGGGCATTACAAAGACCAAATGGCATGACCAGGAATTCATAGTGGCCTTCATGAGTTCTGAAAGCAGTTTTGGGGATGTCGACTTCCTTCATGCGAATTTGGTGGTAGCCTGAGCGAAGATCCAGCTTCGTGAAAAATTGAGCCCCATTGAGTTCATCCAGCAAATCATCAACCACTGGGATGGGGAATTTATCTTTGACTGTCAACTTATTGAGGGCCCTGAAGTCGGGACACATCCGCCACTCCCCATCTTTCTTGAGCACCATGACCACTGGGGATGAATAAGGACTAATTCTGGGACGAATGACACTGGCTTGCAAAAGTTCCTTGATGATGTTTTCTATTTCACTCTTTTGGGTGAACGGATATCTGTATGGCCGCACATTTGGGGGTTGGGCCCCTGGAACCAGGGTGATGCTATGATCATGTTCCCCTCGCGAGGGTGGAAGCCCCTGAGGCTTGTCAAAGACCGGTAGATGGTTATTTAAAATCTGTTGCATCTCAGGATGACTTGGCAGCGGCTTGGTTTCGACTGCCTGGATGGCATTAAATTGAGCTACAACTCCATGATTGCCCTTTTCAAACAATTTTTCCCTCCTATGCGAGCTGATGATAGAGGGGGCTCCCGCCTGGAGTCCACAGAGGGTATGTGTGTAGTTGTTCTACTTAAAAATCATATATAACTCCTGGAAATCCATTGTGATTAGCCCAATAGTGCGGAGCCAGTTAGCTCCAAGGACAATGTCGCAACCCCCCATGTGTATGGCAAACATGTGGGTTTTCAACTGATAATCCCCCATTTGAAGTTTGACATTTTCATAGCGGCCTGCACATTTCATTGTGCCTCCATCCGCAATTTGAACTTGGAAGTTAGAAACTGCTCGTACAAAACAATGCACTGCTTCTGCGACTTTTTGATGGATGAAATTATGTGTACTTCCACTATCAATCAAGACTACTACTGGGAGATGTTTAATAAAACCTCTGATTTTGAGAGTTTGAGGGGAAGAAATCCCTGCCAAAGCATGCAACGAAATGACTGGTTCATCAGAGAAATTGTCCTGTTGGTTGTCTTCTTCAAGCGGCTCATGTTCCTCCAGTGGTGGCTCCTCCTCTGTTGAGTTGTAGTCAGTGGCATCATTTTGAAAAAATTTGGGCTGCTTGCATTTATGCCCTGGGGAGTATTTTTCATCACAGTAGTAACATAGGCCTTGCTTTCTTCTTTCGGCCATCTCTACAGGTGACACCTTTTGGACTTAAAGTGTTTGAGTCGTGTTGTGAGCCTGTGGGGGGCGACCTTTAACAGAGAAATTTGGGCGACTGTATTGGGCTGCTAATGCACTTTCAACGTTACGAGCTGCCTTGCAAGCCTCCGTCCATGTGGGAGGGTGGTGCAGTAGGACTTGGGCTTTGATAGCTTCTTTAAGATCACTCATAAAACATTCCGTGTAGAACCCATCTGAGAGACCCCAAGTGTGGAAGGCTAAGGCTTCAAAAGCTGTAATATATTCACCCACTGTACCAGTCTGTCGGAGCTTCGTAAGACGACCCAAAAAAGATGATTCCTGGTCAAATCGGTCTTGGAGAGCTTTGGTGAATTTGGGCCAAGTCCTAAAAGGTCTAGTGCAACGTTGCTGCCATTCCCACCATTGCCACCTTTCATTGTCCAAGTACATGCTCCCCAACATAAGCTGAGTCTCATCATCGAAGATGCGATTTTAGTTTGAAATATTGCTCCATTTGTGCTATCCATGCCGACGGGTGAGAACCGTCAAATTTATGCATATCCAACTTGGGAGGTCGCTGACTGGGTTGTGGGTGGGTGTGCCAGACGTGAGGAGAGTGGCTAGACTCACCCTCATTGTGTTCATGGCCATTATACTCCTCCTCGTGGGCATGCTCCTTGCCCTTCGGGACTATTTTGTCGACCATGCTAAGTAGTCTGGTAAGCTGAAGGTCGAGGTTATGCATTGATTCTTCAAGTTTGTCCATCCTTTCATTGGCCATCACTTGAGCTCTAGTTGCTACCATACACCAACCAGATTTTTTGAAAAGTGGGACCGCCTAAAAAAAATTCAATAAGAAGTGAATGGTACCACCGTGCTCATCTTGTCGTCCTGATTCTGATGGGCTAGATCACCAATAAGCGCCCTGAAAGATATCAGCCTTTTTTTTTTTTTTTTTTTTTTTTTCTAAAAACTCCTAATGGAGTTTTACTCCTCCCTTATCAATATTACAGTGGCCAAATTCTCAAAATGTCAATGCAGCCAAAAGTCCTGAGAAAATTATACCCCGGTATAACCCTTCACAACGACTCTAATCTGGTGGATCTGAATGGCGGATCTGATAGCGTTGGGCGGCAGAACTGACTGCTTTTATGGATCTAATAGATCGGAATGGCTGATTGGGACCGATGTCTGCTGCTACTGCACTCCTTTGCACAAGCCGATCTGGAAGAGATGATGATATAAAAGGGAACTAGGGTGTTGAGGAGTGTCAGGTGCTATAGATCGCAATATACATAAGGGTCTGGCAGTAGTACTCGACCAAATGTTTCAGGGCTCTAACTAAGGAGGATCGATCGTACCCTTAGCCGTACCACCCGACTACCCTATCGTACGAGTGCGTAATCTCTCCGAGTGCTGTTCTCGGTGTACTGTAGCCGCGAGATGGTCGACGGTTTATCTATGGCAAGGTTTCGAAGGAGCCTAGGGGGCTTCCGATATACCCAGAGGGTACGTGGAAGACAGACCGTGCGTGGTTCTGTCTAATGCGCTACTACTCGAAGGGGTACCCACAGGGGTTACAAGGGAGTCCAACAGACGTGACCACCTCTTGTATTTCCTGTGTGCATGCCTCCCCAAATCCTCAGATTTATGCGCTCAACGACAGATCCCGTGGTTTAAAGACGCCGGAACACGTCTCTAGCCGATATTTTTTTTTTCTATGAAATGGAGATCCCACCAGCCCTGGAAAGTGTTCTGATACCACTTGTTATGATCTTAACCTATAAATGATACCCAAGTACAGAATATGCGAAGAAAAGATACCCAGAACACAGAATAGCAATGATTTTATTATTCAGAGAGTAATGTTCACTTGCCTCTTCGAGGGGGAAACCTCCAATAGAGCAGAGCTCGATTACAAAATAAGACACGATGCTCCTCGCAGGGAGTCCCTATCCTTTATATATGAATCATACATGCAATACCACGGGCCAATACCATGGTATTACTAATACCATCTATCTAATACTACGACCCATTAGCAACTAACTGTGGTTCCGTTATTAATTGCGGATTAACCACTTACAATTATTAATATGGGCTTTATTGACTCTTGACTATGACATGGTCCCATTACATAAATAAGGGGGTTAGGGTGGGACCCTAATAGAATTTGTAAGGGATTTGAGAGTCATACATTGACTGTGCGGTTTAACCAAGTAGTGCCAGTAAGTGTCCCAATTGAACTTGGTTAACTTCTTGATTGACTCTGCCTTTTCTTCAGCTTTCTGTCTCTAGCTTGTCCGAAATTGTTGTGCCTTTGGGAGAAATCCCAGAGTGGTTTCTGATATCAAGTTTGCTCTATGCAGATTTTCATTGACACAGTCAATGACATTAGTTGCTGTCATTGATGCTTCTTCCGCTGTCTGTTATTCCTTTTTGATCTGTGCATCCCACTTATTGAATAACATTTGTTTGTGGGATTAATTGATCTTGAGTAACCCTGCTCTCTTGCCTTCCTCCGATTCCTGCCAATTCAAATAATTAGAGATTTTCTTATCAATTAAATCATAATCGAGTCGCGAATCCACGATTTGACTTGTGATTTTGTCGCTCATCTTGCAATGGGAGCTCCATTGCGATATTCTTTGGTAGAGTGCCTCTTGTTGTTGCAAGAGTTGGTCATTCAAGGCAAGGGCTTTTGAGACAAATTCTGTAACTTTGGGGTCATCTTTATGCGTTTCTAACATGGCCTGTAATTGATGTTCCTTTTTAGCCAAACTGGTTTGATACCCCAGTTGCATCTGTTTAAAGTCCTGTTGTAATTTTTCCAATTTTTCTTCCGCTTCCCAGTTAGCGCTGGCTTGCTGCAACTGTTGTTACAAAAGTAGAATTTTTTCTTCTTTATCCTTAAGCAATAGTTGTACTTTGAACACTTTATCAATAGTAGCAGAGGCATATGCTCTTGTGATCTGGGATAACTTAGTCAAATTTTCTGTAGGATCAGTGGTAGGGTCTCGCCAAAGGGAATTTTACTGCTCTGCCTTAGGTGAGAGCATGTTGTCTAATTTTCTCTTCTTTTTTTGTCTTCTTACCATTGCTTTGTGCTATAGACTGCAAAATACATATAGAGGAGGAATCTCCTCTATCTTCAGCATGATTTTAGATGATGGAACTATGGGAATATGCTCCGTTTTTAGAGCATTGATGACTGTTTCAATGACAATTTTTGTCATTGTCTGTGCTGTATTCTCAGGTGTTTTCATGTTTTGCTCCTGTGTATTGATCAATTCATTAAATGTTTCCCACTCTTTCTCCAGGTCAGTTCTCATTGGCTTTGGTGGTTGGATGAGGGGAGTAGGAACCTTCACCTATGGTGTTGAAAAAACTTGTTGCTCTGGGTGCTCTTTAGAATGGGCAATATCCCTGACTAACCCTTTATTTTTATTATGGTCATTCTTTGATCGTTTAGACCATTCTGGTGATTTTTTCCAGACTTAGACTTGGACTTGGACTTGTCTATCCCCGAGCTTCCACTTATACTAATGCTGGGAGTTGGCTCCCTTATTGGTTCCAAGTGCAACATGTCAAAGGGGATGTTTGTTAATTTCCACTCTCTGTAGAGTCTGAACTCTTGGAATTTTTTTGGGCCAAATTGAATTTGGGCCATGTGAAAAATGTATTTAAGTGTGCTCTTCTGCTGGAAGATGTCATCAAAGAGATCATCTTCTTTAGTGAATACCTTTATTTTGACAGTCGTAGTAAATTTTTTTATTACATTAAAGGGATCAAACTATCTCCTTGGAAATTTAAACAATCATAGACTCAGCATGTTGTCTACTTCTTTGAGTGCATGACCTAAATCAAACAGCGAAAAGGCCCCACAAGCCAAAGGGAATTGCAGCCAGATTGCCTTTTTCTTGTCTTTCAATTCTTTGCTCGTTCCTCCAACCCCACAAGTTTGGTAGGCTATTTCACGGGCCATTAGCTTACCAGGAACATACAAGGGAAGCATATGAAGGGAAGCAATTGTTCCAAATACTCTGTTATAAGTGAAAAACTCTTCTCCAAACCATCTTCCGATAGGGAGAATATCAACTTCAGCTTCGGGAGAAAATCTCATGGCGTCTTTATTATACAATATTCTGTGAAGGAGTAACATAACTCCATGACAAATTCTATAAAAATATGGGGTAAACTTGGAATCCCACAATTCCTTATGGTAGACCTGAATGGGCAAGCGATTTTGTATAGTCCGCTTCCAACACATGAGAGGGAATCTAGAAACTGAACAGATTGCATCCATAACATAAGCAGCTAAAAAGAAAGGAGGATAAATCCTCTGAGACTGAGTTCTTTTAGACTGGTAATTCCAAATAGCTGAGACTAGATTATCAGACAATATCTGGGCCCAATCCATAATAGTGGCATTGGTGGCCACATCTTATAGGGGTAGTGACTTGGATGAAAACTTGTTGATATCAGGCCTTCCAAATAGCCTACATAGCATAGCAACAACAAACCAATACGGGGAGGAGAGGGAACCAGCACATTACATACCGTATTTGTCCTTTTTCAATGGCTCTTCCTTTACTGGGCAACTTTTGGTACATTCCACCAGATCTTTGTTCTCTTTAGAGAATTTCTCCAGGAACTACTTATTGTAGCTAGCCCGCGACTCTAGTAAATGATACATAAGACTTAAATCCTATGGGGTGAATGGCCTAATAAGCTCTTTGCTTTGAGACTTGAATTGCCTGTCTGTTAGATCAGAATTGTCTAATACCCACTTGACCATGTCTATATAGAGAAGTATCGTAGGCCTTGCTACTACGCGGTGCAGGAATGAACATGAAAGTTTAGTAAGTGATGCTTTGGATGACCCACGTGTGTCTGCTATAATTGTAGCTTCCATAAATCTAGAGTTTTCTTCTTCCAACAGAATATACATGCCTTCCTAAGTGAATATGCTGGCCTCTCTGGTACAAGTGGTGTCTGTGAATAAGGGTGTCATCTTTGTTTTCTCAGCAACCAGAGCTTTTCCCTTCTTCCCCATTACGTTCTACGCACTGCTCTGTATATTATTTTTCTTGTCGGTCCTGCAAGTTTACAAGTAAGGAACGAATAATGGTAAGTGATAAGGTGACAAGAAAGTTAATTTTGAAATCATATCAAATATATCACCCTACGTGAAACAACCTTTTGATCAGGCCTAAATCTTTTCTCATAAATGACCATCAATAAACCACTAAGTTGACATTAATGCCCATAACTCGGTATTGGATTACAAGAAATATTTCATTGAAAAATGAGCCCTGTTGATCTGCGATAAATCCATTATGTGATTTGCTTCGCAATGTTGCAGATCGCAATATCTCAGATTACCATATCGCTAATCCTTTTTGTTAACAATCATTTATTTCTTTATGTGACTGCGAGATGTGATTTGCGAGATGCTTTATCACATATTGTAGGATTGGGATGTTTTATCTTGGGTGGTGCTTGCGACATCTGAAATCTGTGATGTGTGATGAGTCTGTAAGGCGTGCGATCTCGCATCATCCCGTTTTTTCAATTTCAAAAGTTTGTTTATATGATATCCTCCTTTAACCTTTTGCGATGTGATGTTTTATTGTTAAGAGAACAATTTTATTTGAAAGTTATCATAATACTTAAGTTTTCTGGGTTTTGCAGATGTTTTTCCTAAGTTTATGGTAGTGTGTTTTATTCAAAGGGAATTATAAGTGCTAGTTTTCCTTTTTCTAGAAGGGTCCCCATTTATTTAGTTTTATTACTAATACTAAATAAAAAGGGGTGTTGTTGTTGGCCACGACAATTGGCGATTCACTAGGAACAACCAGTTATCTCTGATTATCTTTTGAATTTTTTAAAACTTCCAAAACAGAAAAGTTCTATGGAAAATCAAACTTTATTATAGAAATATAAAGTGCATCATGCTCTTAGACATTAATGAAGTTTGTTTCTTCCATGTTAATTCTGATTATTTTCTTCCCAAAGCTAGTCATTGTATTTACATGAGCCACTATTTGGTTTATAAAGATAAAACCAAAGACATCTGTGTAGATCAGTTTTAATTATGCTCATTCATCATAGGTAGAGCCTTTGACGCCACCAAGCGTTCATAGCCTCGACAGGGTTACCTATTACCCAGCAATGATCCTATATCCTACTTCGAGAAGTATACAATTTTCAAAGATAAATCCACATCCACACTTATTTCATTTGTTTTCTTTTAATTTTTAAAGAACAATGTATTGGTTTGGTGGCAAAATTTTGATAGTGCCATTCACTTGATTTATAACTTTGCTGAACAAGCTGAATTGTGATGAGACCCCTTGTCTTTTGATTGCAACAATCTTGAGTCATTGCCCTGTTTTGGTATGTATTTTTGGCAATGTCAACAAGTTATAATCTCTATGATCATGATATGTCGGCTCGTGATGAGACCTCTTATTCTTTAAGACTGTAGTGTATCATTGGATTACTCCTTGAAACTCGTAATTCCCTAGGTGGGGAGGACATCATTGGTTCCTTAAGAATAGCTATGGATGACAGTTATAGAGTTTTTGAAGACAAATTTTCTACAGAGAACCTTCTTTTCATTATTGATGCTTTTCATGACTAATATAAAACAAATTCCCACTAAAGGTTGTTTTTTATCAAAATTCGTAAGGCTAAAACTAGTAAATTTTTTAGGCTTGTAGCATTTGACTATATCTTTCACTAATGATAATTAATTTTCCAAATCAATTCTATTTATACAAGTGAAAAACAAAATCTAAAAGAAACACTAATATTTTTCATGAAATCCAAAGGTAACCATTTACAACCTATTTTATTATCAAAATAAAGCTATAAACAATAATTTACAAAAATAAAAGAGGTCATCTTTTATGGAAATTTTTTTTTAAGGATTTGCCCATTAATAGGTAAAGATTCTCTTTCCCTGCTAAATCTTGCAACATGAAAGTCGATGGACCTATAATTTCAACAATTTGGAATGGTCCAAGCCACATTCGTTGGAATTTAGAATGTTTGGCTTTTTCTTCGTGAGCCTTATCCCATTTCAATAATGAATCTCCAATTTCAAAACCCTTCCTAGATGTCATGTTTAAATCGAAGGAAGCCTTTACTAATGCTTGATGATGAGCATGTGTAATTTTAGCCTGTTCTCATTGCTCTTCTAGCTTAAGGATCTGCAGTTGTCTTAGTTGTAAAGATGAAGATGGTATTTCTTCAATAAATTGAACTAAGGCTAAAGAAGGAATTGCTAGATGAGTTGGGAGAACTACTTCTTTCCCATAAACTAAATTAAAGGGAAAAGTGCCGATGGAAGCCTTTTGAGTTATTTGGTCTACCCAAAGAGCATATATCAAAGATTTGTGCTAATTTTTATGATTCTGATCAATGGTTCGCTTATTGATTCTGATTAAGTTTTTATTTGTTGATTCAGCCACCCCATTCCTTTGTGGGTAATATTTGGCAGAATGTTTAGGCTTAAAACCTCTTTTAAGTGCAAATTCAGTCATAACACTGTTAGAAAAATATGATGCATTGTAAAACATTAAAGCAGAAGGTAAACCAAACCTAGTAATTATGAACTGATCTATGAAATCAATGATATGTTCAGCATTAGCTGTCTTGAGAGGAACTGCTTCTACCCATTTAGTAAAATAATCTGTAGCTGTAAGGATGTACCTATGCTATTTAGAAGAGTGAGGAACAATCTCACCTATTATATCCAATCCCCATTGATCAAATGGTTGATCGATATTGACTGGTTGCAATGGCAATGATGGTTTCTTTTGTCTTCCAACAGTAGTTTGACAAACTT
The DNA here is from genome assembly GCA_000404065.3 of Pinus taeda. NCBI lineage: Eukaryota > Viridiplantae > Streptophyta > Pinopsida > Pinales > Pinaceae > Pinus > Pinus taeda. Next base: position 30,137 of record APFE030168941.1, read on the forward strand.
GACATTTCCTTACATAGCTATGTGCATCTTTAAATAGTGTAGGCCAATAGTATCCTGCGTGAAAAATTTTATGTGATGTTGCATCTCCTGCATAATGTCCACCTATTGGTCCATCACAGAATTCTTGCAACACTTTTTCAGCTTCAGATTTCTCAAGACATCGAAGAAGAACAGAATCACAATTCATCCTAAGAAGTACATCGTTCACGAGTTGATACTACTTGGCTTTCAATCTTAGGGCTCTTTTCTTTGTATAATTCAAATTTGAAGGAACATATCCATTTTTTAGATATAAAATGATATCAACATATCTCGATTCAATATTGTTTAGACTTACCTCATACATTTCTACCTCTTGATTAGGAGATGGTATTTCAGAAATAAGCGATGCTCCAACCAACATCTTCCAAAAGCCTTGACCTTTTACAATATTTGCTAACTTGATCTCAACATCGTATTCTTGTAGGGCAGTGACCCAATTTGCTCTCTTTTCACCCATGTCTTTCTGTACTAAGGGATTTCCTACTGCTGGAAATGGCACTATTATCTTTGTATGGGTCTTAAGAAGAAAGGGTCTAAAATGTTTTATCACTTTGAAAACAGCATAAGCTTGTTTCTCAACATTAGAGTAATTTAATTCAGCCCCTTGCAAATTTGAACTAGAGAAGGCAATTGGGGCTTCAGCTTTGTCTTGATTGGATTGCATGAGTATTGCAGCATAAGACTTCTCAGAGGCAAATGTATACAAAATGAAAGGAATAGAAAAATTTGGCGTTGCTAGGGATGGGGCATTAACAATCGCTTGCTTAATCATATTGAACACTTCATACTCTGCTTGGACCCATTTAAAGAGTGATTTTTTCTTGATCATTGCTTGTAATGGTGACACAATCCTTGAGAAGTCTAGAACAAATATTTTAACAAAATTAATTTGGCCAAGGAAGGATTGCATTGCTTTCTTATTATGTGGTAAGGATAATTTAGAAATTTCCTTAATTTTATTTGGATCAACATGGATTCCATATTTTGACTCTATAAATCCAAGAATTTTTCCTTCACTTAATGCAAAAAAGGCCTTTTTTGAATTAAGTGAAATCCCATACCTTTGACAATGTTGGAAGATCTGCTTTAAGTCTCTGAGGTGATTACCACGGTTTTTAGAATACACTATTATGTCATTCAAGTAAATCACCACTGATTTGTTTACTAATCCCTTAAATGCAATATCAATGGTGCTTTGAAATGTGGTGCTAGCTTTAATCAACCCAAAAGGCATCTTTTGATATGCATAAGCACCTCATTTGGTTCTGAATGTTGTTTTTAGTTGATCGTTAGGATCGACCAAAACTTGGTTGTATCAAGAGAAACCATCTAAAAAGGACATTAATTCTGATCCTTCAACCGCTTACAATATTTGTTCCATAGGAGACAAGGGAAAATTATCTTTTTGGCAGGCTTTGTTAAGATTTCGAAAGTCAATAAAATTCTGAATGTCTCTATATTTCTTTCTAACTGGAACCAAGTTGGAAACCCATCTAGAATGTCGAATGGGAAAAATATTTTTGGCTTTCAATAATTTATTGAGTTCAGATTTAATCTAACTTTCTAGATTAGGATGAATCTTCCTCAACTTTTGCTGGACAGGTTTTTCATCAGTTATCATCGGGATAGTATGCTGAATGATTGAAGTGTTGTAAGTCTTAATGTCATCATAATTCCAGGCAAAGACACTTTTATACTATTTCAGGAGTCGAACAAAGGCTAATTTTTCATCTGGGGCTAGGCCTAGGTTGATATTTTGTGGCTTGGTTTCCGTTCCTAGATTTACTAATTCATAGTTCAGAGTTGAACTCTGAAGTTTTGAATTTGTAGACCTTTTAAATCTATCTTTCAAATCATATAGGTCTTCCAACTTGACTACAGATTTTGGTATGAAATTATTGGTGCTCTCTTGTTGTAACTGCTTGTCATGTTGGTCCTCATCAATTATCTGATTAGTGTAAGATCCTTTTGATGTCAGGAAACTCACAATATTAGGGTCATCATTAAAAATTCTCCAATTGGTAACATTATCAGGGATGGAGGGCCTAAATATCAATTCGATTGAGAATCTGTATGGGCTGTAGTCTTCTGAGGGAATGAGCTTGGAAGCTACATTAGCCATGAGATTAGCACTAGCATTTTGGAGTCTGGGAATGGATGAAATATTGAATGCTATAAAATGCTCAATCAGATCTTGCACTAAAGATTGATAATGCTTTAAATGACCTGATAGACAATGTATAGTATTTCATACATGTTTAATAACAATATGAGAGTCTCCAAAGACTTGTAGATACTTGATATCTAGTCCGATTGCCTTGTACAACCCTTGTACTAGAGCTTCGTATTCTGCGGTGTTGTTTGTGCAATCGAAATCGAGTCTACAGGTTCGCATGGTTTTATTCCCTTCTGGACAAACTAATACACATCCTGCTCCTGCTTCATCATTAGACTTATAACTATCAAAAAATAATTTCCAAAACAAAGAGTTATTCATAGGAATATCTACAAAATTAACGCATTTAGAACTATCTGTTTCAGAAAAGTTTTCTACTTGAGAAAAAACTGAATTTTCTAAATAAGGCGAGGTATGAGCATTAAAATTTTCTAAGAAAGAGTCAACAGAATAGTTGCCAATTATATTATTGTTGTATGCTATATGTTCATTTTCTCCTTCCAATTTTGTCACTATGTATTTTTGGTGTCTTTCTCGCTCAACCTTTATCTGATTTGGTTTACCATTGTAAGGGAGCCACATGTATGACCAGTCGATCGCAAAGTATCCATGACGCTTTTCAAACCAATACCTACTAATAATTAAACCATAAAAATTTAGGAATGTTTGCAACTAAAATATCAATGACTTGACATACCTTTGGATTGGATGACAACCTTATGGTAACTTGATTTAGTTCACCAATTACTTCAACTTGCGATCAGTCTAGCTGAGCTATGTGTACTGCAGATTTTTGAGGTTGGACGTTTAACTTTGCGCATATTGTTTTAGGCAAAATATTATATGAAGCTCCTGGATTTACCAACCAATTATCCAAATTTTTTATTGAAAATTTCGTAAGTAAGAAGGAATGGGGGAGTGTGGGATTTTGACCTACCTCCAATTAAAGCAATATCATCTGGGTCAACTTTATTTTCCATATTAGTTGGAGGTCTTCCCATCTCATGAGAAACTTGTGAGGTTATAACAACAGGTTGAGGTGCAACAAGTATTGCATGTCACTCTTTCAAAAGTAGTTTCTGTTGATGTTTTGATTTTTTCAGTTCATGAAAAATAATGTTAGCCCTAGTATTCTTCATGTCTTCAATGATATTATACTCCATCTTATCAGAAACAATCAATGTTTTAGCTAAAGTTGATGAATAAGATTGGAATGGGCTTGTTTGAGTTGCTTTTGGTGATGATTTGTTACCTGTGATTTTATCGTTGGATACCAAGCTTGTGCTCTTCTGTTTAGAACTAGGTTGCGGAGGATCAAGTTAATTTCTAGTTCTGGTACTGACTGGTGATGCCTCTTGATCCTCTTCGTCTGGAAGAATGAAGTCCCACATTCCTTGTAGCTCTACAACTTCATCTTCATCAATAGGTTCTTCATTAGAAACTTCCTCTTCTTCTCCTTCTGATTCTGCATTAATTATAGCATTGGGAGGCTTTGAATCGGTTGAAGGAATTTTTCTATAAGGCTTGTAAGGATTTTTAGAATAAGTATCTGATACTTGTTTTTTAATGTCAACCATTTCATTAGACATGGTTTTTAAGGCTTTCTGCAATCCTTCGAAATCAAATGGGTATTTTAATTGCTTTTTCTTAGGATCATTTCTAAAAGTAACCTTCTTAGATTTTCTTTCATCAACAACGTTTTTCTTTTCTAAAGTTAAGATACATTTTTCTACCACTATCACTTATTTCATGTTTTCAGCCAATGTTGTCTTGGTAGCCCTATCAACAAATATTGCTATGTTCGATGGTAAAGCAGATATGTACCATTCACTTCGAACTTCTTCGCTAAGCATGGAAGTGGTCGGAATTTTATTCAAAATCTTGTTGAAAGACAAGTTAAAATCTTTGAAGGTTCTCTCGATTCAATCTTAAGATTTGATAGATCATTGATCAATGTTGCTGTAGACCTATCATCACCTAACTTTGTCAAGAATTGCTCTTGGAAAATGTCCCAACTAGTAATGGATCTTGATGGTAACGAGAAATACCAGGATCCCGTTGCTACTTGTAATGTATAAGGAAAGAGTCTAGCAACAACGTCTTCATTGGTAACTCCATTTAAATTTATTGATAACATAAAGTTGTTTATGTGTTCTTCTGCTAGCATGCCTACTTCAGGATTGAACTTGGGTAGCTATTTTTCAGAATGGGCCGGTAATTGACTTAAGAGCGCAGGCATTGAGACTGCCCCTAGATTATTCCATGGGTTTTGATCCATCTTTGAACTACTAACAGGGGAAAGTGCAGACGAAGTTCCTTGTGGTAGGGATGAGGATGTTAAAGTTCAAGTACTCTAATGGACAACAATATGAAGTGGAGGAGTGGATGGTTGAATTTGCAATGGAGAAGTTGGGATGAATGTTGATGATGAAAGAGTCTCACTATTAGACCCTTGAGGTGAGTTCCTTTCTCTTTTCCTTTTAGGTAGAGGTAATTCAGTTGGTTCAATACCAAAATTTTCACTCTGTAATCTGGTAAGAGGATGGGAAGGATTGTATTGCAAAGTCACACTACCTTGAGATAATTTAGACTTTTGCGGTGATATGGAAAATCTTTGAAGTTTATGGATTAAAGACTCGACATTAGGAGGTTCGATAGTAGATCTATCTGAAATGTTTGGGTTTATGGCAGTGGTTGATGGCCATAAATTTGACCCCTCCTGCAACCATAGATTTCATCCACTTGGGCTTGGGAAATGATTTTTTCTTGTTGCCAACATCCACGAGTATGCCTCCTATCCATTTCAAAAGATGAAAACTAATGGGTAGATGACCCAACCACCTTTTTCCATTGGTTTGAGGGATTCTATCTCCAATCTAATGGCGAAGTCAATATATTAACGAGGAATTTATTGTACTCTTCCTTTTACCTAATTTCTCAAGGTAGGAGGTGAGACCAAGACTTTTTCTTTGACTAAGCTACATGGTAATTGAACCAAGAGATCACCGAAGTTTATTGTGAGGAAATATGATAGAGTTGGACCACAATTTTCAAACCCCTCTCGTAGGTCAACCTTCACAGGAGTGGTTGATTCAGGGGTTTGTTTAACAAACATTGAAAGGGATCAAACATGACTGGTTGAAATGGAGGAAGTGTGGTTTTGATCTCTGAGTGATCCTACAGAAGAAAGTTAAATTGACGAACATTCTTTTATAATATCTCTCTACAAAATGGAAGCACCAACCAAAATTGTAGTCATTGTACATCCCTTTGAATTCCAATGTATTATCATGCACATTGAAGAAAATTAATATTTTTCAAAAATACTTCAAAAACATGCATGCCTTTTTCAAACATACTTCAAACACATGCATGCCTACCTTTTGGTGTTTAAGACACTGCATCATAATCCTCATTTTCCACCTTTTTACAAACCACTACTACAGTTGCAAACAAGTTTTCTTCCACTTCGATTCCATAAACAAGTGGGCTTACCAAATAACAGCATATCAATGAGATAAATTTTTCGCATCATGTGCAACCACTCAAAACTATTTAATTGTTCTTCATCAAATTTAATATCAACATTTTCAATTTTTTCTCCATTGGTAGATTTATCTATGCCAAACTCAACATTTCTTGTTCATGCATTTCTTCAATATCTGTTCCAAATTTTGCTTCATAACTTGTTTATTTAGTGACAACTTCAACCTTCAGTTCACCACCATCAGCAAGGTCTATCATTAGATTTACCAATTCACAAGTCCATTTGCAATCATGGTCCACATGCATCTTGTCATAATGGAATTCACTATCATCCTCACCATCCACATAACAATGGAGTTCTTAAGCATCTATATGCTCTTTCTCTACTACTTCACAGGAAAAGGCTTCAACTTCTCTCTTTGCAATATTTTTTGCATCTTCTTCATCCATATGCATGTCATCATAATGGGATTCACTTTTACATTCTTCACAACCATTATCAACATTTGAGTGGGATTCTCCAAGATCTGTTGTCCTTCTAGAGTCTTTCTCATTTACTTTTAGATCTGCGGCTCACTTATCTATTGATTCTTCAACATAATGTTACACAACTTGCTATTGCGTATTGCTTTTCTTTGTACCAAACTATGCTTCTAGGATATTCCATGCTTCCTGTGAAGATGTAAATTTTTCTACCTTGAACAAAAACTTCTCATTCAATGTCTATTTTATAAGGTCTAATACTAAAGCATCACATACATCATCATATGGGTTATTAGACCAGTACTCAAATAACTCTTTGCATTGTTGGAAAGTTTTCATTTTTACAACCAAAAAACAAAAACACATTATAGTAAATTTTGGAAGTGTTACCAGATCCATTCCATACATTCATCCTTGAATTGGTCTATTTAATTTACTTGTATTTTAGATTCTTTGTCTTGGTGAGAACCTCTATCAACTCTTCAAAATAATATAACTCTTTCTTTAAATTTATTTTGTTGGTCCTCTTTAGTCGCACTCTACAACCCATGAATACTATCTTTATTCTGTCTTCTTCCTTATTTCCTTATTGCATCAAGATTCTTTGCATATCGCCCCAGAAAAAGATATGGTTTTCAATATGCACCCATGTAAGGAGAAACATTAACTAGATTTAGGGATCATTAGAATACAGAAGGGTTTTTCTGAACAAAAAGCATTAACATGCTTGACAAATTAGAATTTTTTTATAGATCGAATCACCTTTTCAATTCCTAAACTCTCATTCAAATACAACCCTTCATTATTTTAATTCTCTTTAAAAAAAATAATAAAAAGGTCACTTTTTTTTTTTTTTTTTAAATATAACCACTTTGAAAACTTTTTATAAACTTTTATACATATTTATAAACCATCGTCAACTTTAAACGACTTCCCCTTTTAATAAACCTTTTTTTTATATATACAAACATACTTAAAAAACCCTCCATGCAACTCACTTTCCAATAACTATATTTAAATATGCCTTGATGTAAAATTTCTCAGTATATGTCGTACAAGACATATATGATTAAAATTTTGATCAAAGTTTTAGCAAAATAAAGCATCCCATGAATTACTTATCACATACTTAACTAATCAAGAGATGTTAAAATCACCATCATTAAGTGAAGTAACCATAGGAATGGAATGGCTAGTTGTGTAAAAGGGTAATCATTAATATAACTGGTTAGTATAATACTTTCTTTCGTAGATTTGCATCATTAACATCATTTATTTAATGAGAGATTATAAAAAAACATAATGAATGTGATAATCTCTGACTTTAGGTAAGGTTACAATATCATCAAGATAACCAAATAGGAAATAACATAAATGAACACAAATATATCTTGGAAACCCTAAAGGAAAAAACTAGCAAACATTTATTTTAATAAATGTTCCATGAGGGAGTTCACCTCTCAGTCAATGGTAGCAAGGGAGTTAATCTCTTTTTCATTGTTGAAATTTTACAAAATAAACTTAATCTTCATTTCAAGATTAATTAACTAGAGGGCATTACATTAAACATGATGTCATCTTTTCCGAACACTCTACCACACTATTCTTCAAACACAATGTCTTCATGGCACAATTGCTTACTGTAGTATGTTACCCATTGTAAACTATGGTTGATGATATTCCACTCTTCATGTAACCATAATGATACATAAAGACCCCATCGCTTGTAATAGTATTAATTATAATCCTTCTTTTGGTTGTTGTAAAAGGTCTTAGTTTAGAAACTATCACCCCATTTTTTACGAAATTCATGATTCTTTCCTGCAAACACTATAGTCAACACCTTTGACATCATAATTATAAAAAATATCAATTTGTGAAAACCCAAAAGAATATAAATTTTTCATCAAATAAATATAGTGACAGAATAAAAATCTCAAATATTCATTTTTTACGAGTTATCATGTGAGGATCACTAATAATCTTCCAAGCAATTATACTTCTTAGGCTAGAAACATTTTCTTCCACATGTATAATTAGAGTAAAAGTCATATCCATAATTAATACTTTACCTTTACATGTATCATCAAATACTTAACCATGACTATTTAACATATGCAATACCTTAACCATTATATGCAAATCACACTTTTAATGCATTTAATCCAAATGCAAAAGTATGGAAATAATTTGTCTGGCCATGAGATTTCTTTCCAATTGTTCTTCTCATTTCAAAACCATGAGCGACAATCAACTTATATATTTTAATTCAAAT
>APFE030168943.1:0-12510 GCA_000404065.3 Pinus taeda
AAACAACTAGCCTTACGGGTTTAAAGGGTTAGAGGTCCTACAAATTTAAAAAATAAATAGCCGCTCTTCACTTGCATGTGGAAAGGTTTGCATGCCCCCAAGTATAGCGAAACAGACAAAGGGGAGAAAAATCTCTCGGCATAACCTTAACGAAGGTATCTTATTCCAGTCTATTCCCATTTTCCTGTGAGGATCGGTTTTCTAGACTAGTCATATATCCTTTGCCGAAATCAACCCTATACCCAAGGTTTTCCTACCGAAGCAGACCAGGGTGCATGCTCCCTGAGTTTCAGTCACATCTTCCTGAATCACTCGCGCTCATCAGGTGGACGGACTGGAGACCGATGAGACATTTCTTGTGTGAAAAGGCCATTCAGGGATGGCATTTGACTATTTGCAATGTGTGAACCGGGGAATGACATTTGGTCTATGAGCTTGACCATTCTGCCTTCATGCGGAAAACACATTACACTAAAGAGTGAGGAGACAATGGCTCCCTTGCAATAAATATAGTCACATCCAAGGAGTAGATTGTAATCTAAAGGTCCTTGAACTACCATAAAGTTCATGTGAACAGTTTTCCTTCTCAAAGTAATGGGCACATTTGGAAGGATCCCTAAAGGTCGACTGGTTCCTTTGTCGAAGCCTGTTAGATTTCTCATTTCAGGCAAAAGCGATGGCGAACCAAGCACTTTCCAAGCAGTTAAGGAAATGATACTCACGGAAGCCCCTTCACCAATGATGGTACCAACCATGACCATTCTATAAGCTTGTATAATAATTCTGAATGGTACACTGCCTGGTAAACGGGGTCTGCCTAGTAGATTCCAGTCGAAGGAAACCACTAGGTTGCTTGGTGGTGGGACCGAATAGACGGTTGGGTAGGACTCTGATGAACTTCCTTCCTGTGGTAAAGGAATGGGAGGATTGCCCCCAAGCTCATCGAAGTCGGTGTTGATGAAAAGAATTTGAACGGTGTCGTTCTCTTTCTCTTCAGTGACAGTATCATTCGAAGATGAACACTCTAAAGGCAATACCAGGTGAACTGCCGTATCGACCCTTTGACATTTGTCTGGTATGGATTCCAAAGGTTCATTTTCAACGATAGGTGCTTCAACTAACCACAAGGATGGGCCAGCCGGATTTTCAACTGGTGGAGGACTCGACAAGAGTTTTTGATATCTAGGAGGAAGTCGTAACAGTGAAACCAGATGAATATCTAAAACTCTTTTAGCCTCTTCAAGGAAGGGACAATGGTGGACAGTGTGATCGCCTTCACACAACTTACAAGGAAGTTTAGGATTCCTTCTTTATCAATGTGCTTCACTTTCACTGGTTGACAGTGAGCATTCAACATGATCGCCAGAGGTTGATGCTACCAGATGGTGCAAACGAGGAGACCAGTCCCTTAAGATCCAAGGGATACAGGGACAATATCGGTGAAAATGGTCTCCATTGCAAATGACACAAGGAGATTTAGGTTTTGACTGTGCGGTGTGTGGATTTTTGCTACACGATACTTTGTTGTTCCCTTTCGATTTTGGTTCCTTTTTCTTCTTTTCCTTTTTCTCTTTCTGCTTCTTCTTCTTCTCAGTTACTTGACTTTTAGCTTTATCAGCTTTTTCAAGCGAAGAGGAAGGAGGAGAAGGAGAATCAAATGAAGTAGAAGGTTGGGAGGAAACTCTAGTGTTGTCTAGTTGTTGGTTAGACTGTTCAAGAATTGTGGGATTCTGAACGACGGAGGTAGAGAAGAGCTAGATCGGCAAACCAATTGTCAATCCTGGAAGTGACAAAGTGGCCATATGGGGTGGACCAACATCTCCCCAAGATAGGAAGGGACTAGGATTTCCTTCACAGGGAAATCCTTGGTTGGTAGACTCCATTTTCTCAACCTGAAGATCAACGGGGGAATTTGTGATGTTATTCAGATTTAAAATAAATTTTTTAGATGGTTGGACACAACTTGTTTTTTCAATTTTAAAGAGTCGAGAAAAAACAAAGATGACTCTAGTCGCCTTCAATTTTTATTGAGCTTGAAGTGACAAGCACTCAGAGGACCTTTTCCTTTAAGGAGTCTGAAAAGGAGCAAAATGGACTTATCTGGAGATCTAGGTAGAGAGGATTACCAAACCAATCGTAAAATTGCAGAATACTTTTTACGGTACCGCAGTCAGTCTTCCTGAATGTTGTGTTTGGTGCATTACGATCAATAGGGTGGCAGACACAGCTTCCTAAGGATAAAGGATTCAACCTATAGTGGTCTCCCAATATACACGCGACGGTACATGGGAGCACAAGTCCGTACTGGCACTTGCCGTATCAGAGTGGAGGAATCACCCAACCAACACTGAAAGAAATAGTTACCAGGTTTTATGATGTCGGAATACATCTCTAGCCTAGACCTCTAGATGTTTCATTAGGTTCCAAAGCATTGTTACATTCATTGAGATTTATTTTAAGTTGATCTTGCTTAGCAGTTTGCCTTTCAGGTTCACCACGTGATGTATGTATAATTCCAAAATGCAGTCTAAGATGATAAACAGACGTTTTATCTTCTTTCAGCAATGAAAATCCTAGCTACTAAGGGGAAGAAAGTCAAGCATCTTTTCTTCACAGAGCACAGAGCACACGCTAATATGCACAGTCCTAAATCAAGCCAAGCATTCAAGATGCAAATGCACATGCATGTATTGGTTTTCAGCTCTCTTAATGTGTAAATGACACTAAGAAAACTATGTGCAAAACTGAATTACTTTTAAAGCGACTGTACTCAACAAAATTCTTTTTCAAAATGAAGTGAAAGCAAGAGAGACACTTTGCGATTTTTGAAATGGAAATTTCTTTTCGACACTTTAAAACTAGTAAATCAAATCTTATGCAATAGTAACTGTATAATCAACTATCTAAAATAATTGGATTGCTTTCTAAAACTGAAAATGACATCTACAACACTTTCAGATGTAGAGACGACAGTTCAACTATGTTACTTTTTGAAAAAGAGAACTAAAACGATGCACAATACATAAAAACATTTATAGTTCTTTGCACTAAGGAGGCGGAATAATGCAAGAGAAAGGGGTATTCATAGAAGTACACTAATTACAGACAGCAAGAACTCTTGAATAAGACTGAAAACAGTGAGAAAAATCCACAGTCAGAGGGTAAAATCAGTCCTCCTTGACCATCGCACCTGTTACACAGTGAACTCAGTATGTAACGCACCTTTTCCATTCGGGAAGTGCGGTGCATATAGACTGCATTGAAGGCAGGGTGCAATGGTTACAGTGTGAGACTTTGAATGAGACTTCACTCATAGTTTGCAGTTTAGTTTAGGTGTTTAAGCTGAATAAGTACAGATCAATGTATGTAAAAACACATGGGTGATTTAAGAGGTTACTAAAGCCACCACTCAGGGAAATTAGATTGCTTGCAGATCTATTATTTAATTTATAAACAAAAACCCAGAGATTGACTAAAGCAGCATTGATCTACTTTGCATTTGTATGAAAAATGTAGTTTCAAGGCTAGCTGGCTTGACTTCAGGCTCCGTCTGTATGTTTATAAAAGAAACAAGGATAGACAGGCTAACAAGTAATCTAGTCGGTCCCCAGTGGAGTCGCCATTTTTTTATACGGGTATAGTGTCGAAACGGATGCTGCTATTCCCACTAAGATGGGTGGCTATCTTAGAAATGAACAATCAAAGTCTACTATTGATTCCTTTTATGAAAATAGATGAGAGGAGAACCAAGAGGGCCAACCTGAGTCTTGTGCTCAATTCCCTCTCCTTCTTGATAGAGTTTTGCCACTCGCTCTTTGTCTCCTCAGCTTCAAAAGGACCTGTAGAATCACAGCAACATACTACTATGCAAGAAACAAGGATCTAAATTCATAAATAATGTAGGATCAAATGTACATTAACCATATACAAGCATATATAAACAAGTACACCAAAATATGGAAGGAAACAAGAATAGCTTTATTCAGATAAAAAGTAGCAAGAGGATTACAACCATGAGCAGCTCTGACCCAGCATCATCCTCCAGCTAAGAAGCCCTTCTTCACCTCAAGCAAAGCAAAATCACCCAACATTGTGAATGTACACCAAAATACCAACAACACTTCTCTATAAGTTACAAAATTCCAGCCTCTGGATCTCTGTGAAGAGGGATCCATATATAGATGACTACAGAGAGGTGAGTCATCTTTTAGGATCTTGATTAGTGTCTTCTCTCTAATAGTTCCTGCTTCCACTTGGAGAATGAAGATCTCTTACTCATCCCTGGTCGAAAATGGAGTGGCAAGTGTCAGAGGAGAAGCTTCTGTAAGATTCCATGATCTTCCACCTCGCATTTTGGTCCTTGCCATTTGTCCATTCTCGACCATCGCACCCTACGGAGGAGCGAAACAGTATGCATCACACCCGTTACATTGGGAAGGTGATATGCATCATACCCTCTGCGTGGAGCTTTAAGTATGGTCCAGTTTTGACCATTTATGAGTAGTTTTCAGTGGAGAACTTCTGGGATATGATGTAATCAGTTGACCTTGTTCCTCTAGGTAGTGAAGCAACCCTTTTAGGGACTTAAGAGCCCTCAGTTTATGGACATTTGTGATTGGGGTTGAAGTGCCAAAAAATTTCTATAGCACTCTACCCCTCATCTCCTCCACTGCCTTGCCCTGAAAGTTACTCCTCCTTTTTCTCTGGTGAAGGTGACTTGTCACTTTTTTATGACTCGCATTGCTCCTATTTTGCCTACTCCTTGGGAGAGCACTCTTTCTCCACTTGAGCCTTCTCTATAACTTCCTCCTTTTTCTACACAAACAGGTTACACACATCCTGCTTAGCTACCTCCTTCCTTTTCTATGGAGGAGAACTTCCCATGCCCATGCTTGTTCCAACATATAAGTTTGAGGGGGTGCGCCACTTTGCAGGCCATCTCGCTACCACCTCCTGCACATCTGTTTCCGTCACCAAATATGGAAATTTATGCCATTTCTTTTGTGGATCCTTCCACACTTGAATGTACATTATGTGGAAGTCAACCTTGAATGTTGCGTAGGGTGACAACTGCGTGAATAAGGTTGGGGACAACCTCAGGTGCTGATTGATGGCCATGCAAAGACTCATTTCCATAAGGACCCAAAATCTTTTTGTTTTTGTAATCTACGTGGGGTCCTTTGTAGCCCATAAGGAGGTGAATTATGTTGCCTTTGACAATCCTTCCTCAAGTGAAGGAAATTGGATGTCCTTCAGTAATTCCCATGTGACAAGCACAATCGATAGCAATAACGAAGAGTAGTGAAATAGATTGGTTTTATCCTGGGCCTCTCAGCAATTCGCGAGGAACTCTTGGTAGAGGTATATGGACTAATTAAACTATATGCCCTTCATGCACTAGGTAACCGGTGAAACGACTAGTGCTGAAACTTCATCCATGACATTTCCTCATCACTTTCCCTGCTAAATTTTGGGTGGATAATTTAACTATTTGTTGTATGATAGACAAGATAGAATACCCTTACGAATTATTCATGAGGTCATAATCTCTCTTCATTCTTTCTGTGAGGTCCTTTTCCCCCATCTTTCCACCAAAATCCTTTCCTAGGTTCATGCCTTGGTATGACAGGTGCATGATCATGTGAATTAGCATGTTTGTAATGGGTATAAGCCTTCCTAGCCACAAACAACCACCATGCACCAATGTGAGTAGATGGCACACACAAATTATGTTAATGGGGGTGCAGTGATAATGGGGCACCCATAGCAGATTCAGTAACCCTGAGCTCTCCACATCGTGGACCCATTCCTTTGTCTCTAATGAAATAACACCTAACTCAGTGTAGTAGACGCATCTCATATACTTATCTTTCGCTAAGTGTGGAAACCTATCATAATCTACAAGGTCCCAATCCTCCATTTTCAGCAGTGGGATCCGCACAATCCACAAACCTTCAAAAGGTACTTACTCTGGTATCCGGGACATGGAAATGGTGAACTTCTTAGAATCTGGGTCCCTTAGGACCTTCACCTTTGCCTTCCGCAGAGAGATATAATCAAGTAGCTTTGTTAGAGGTTCAACTCCTTTAGCATCAATGTCTTTTGTACTGTATCCTTCTTCTACCTCTAGGTCTATGAATTTCTGGTTTCTTATCTTTCTTTTGTTTTACTTGTGGTACGGAATGCTTTCTTGGTGATTCGCGCTCCTGTACTGGCTTTTTTTGCTTTTCCTTCTTTAGTTTGGTTGTTTGGGTTTCTCTAGTAGGTATAGGCTTCGGCCTAGGTGACCTCGGCACCATAGGCATAGGAGTTAGAGCTTCCATACTTACCACTTCTGGGGTAGCTCCTTTAGAGGCCACATCACCACTAGTACTCATGGTTTCTGCAGGGCTTGGTCCAAGAATTTTCTCTAGAATGAACTTCTGATTTAGCTCAGGAAACCTAGCAAACATAGGGCTCATGACAAAATCCTCCCAAGATGATTGGCTCATAGGTGACAGACAACGAATCTCACTAGAAATAGTGAGAGGGAAAAGTGTTCTCTGTTGGACCGGCGCACATAATTTATAGGGAATTTTGAATTCAAATATGACCTATCCCCTCAATTGTTGATAATGAATGTTATTTTGGCAATAGATCTTCAAATATTTTTTCCTTGAATGTCGCCATCCCACTCCCCTTCACTTTCTTCTAGCCATCAAGTCATGAATAGTGACTCTAATGGTCAATTTCCTACTTTGCTACACTGTACTTCCCTCCATGGCACAGCTTCCTATGCACAACTTTATGGATTGCATTTCTATCATTGTCTATGTAGCCTGCTTGTTGTGTTGTCCTGCAAACCTGGCAGCGTAGTTTATAGTCTTGTGCTCCCTTGCAACTGCTTATAGCACTATGATTGTCCTACCGCCATATAGTCATTGCGCAGGATCCCCTGTATACAATTCAGTCTTCTCCCATTCACTCTTCCCATAAAAGGTTCCCCATTCAGTTTCGTGAGTTGTATTATGCCGCCAATTATAATTTCTTTGATAAGATATGGCCCTAGCCAATGCATTTGGAATTTCCCCAGAAACTCAGTGAACTTACTATCATATAACAAGACAAGCTCATTTACCTTGAAAGTACGAAGCTTGATGTGGTTATCGTGCCATGCTTTTTTGTGTTCCTTCTATAGTTGTTGATGGAATGCTGCCAAAAAGTGATCCTCTTTGATCTCCATTAGTTGTGTAAGGAATTCCTCCAAGGCCTCACGATCCGCCATACCTGTGAGAGCTGGTATGCATAGCCTAGGCACAATATACTCCATGGGCATTACGAACTCTACACCATATACCAATATGAACGACATTTTCCCTGACATCTTCTTACAAGTAGTACTATAAGCCCATAGTATTGTAGGTACCGCACATCCCAGTCATTCCATTTCACATTGTATATCTTCATCAGTGCGTTCTCCAAAATCTTATTAAAGGCTTCAATAGTTCCATTGGCCTATGGGTGATACAGTGTACTCTTTTGATGGTAGACCTGGAATTCTTCTATCAACACACTGATCGTTTCATTCAGGGAGTGCATAACTCTGTCGCTCATCAACACTTTTGGGCAGTTGAAATAGGTTAAGACGTACTCAAACAAAAACTTTGTTGTTCTAGCCCCTGTACAATCCTTAACCAGCTGTGCCTTTACCTACCTGGTTAGATATTCCATCGCATTGATGATATAGCATGCACTAGTTTTCTTCCCTGGTGGTTGAATTGGCTCAATGAAATCAATTTGCCATTTTTCAAATGCCTACAAAGATACTTGAGGTTGTAATGGAAATTCATCCCTTCACGATGGTTGATGAGCAATGGTATTGCAGGAAGGATGTTGCAACTCCTGGGCTACTAGCTTTACTTATCATCCTGGGTGTTATCACAAAATCAAGCACTGAAGGGCTGCTGATCAGGTAGACTCTGTGTAACTATTTCAGACCAATATTTTGACTAAGGATTAGCCTCCCTAGCCTGAGAGGGCTCTCTCAAAAAAGTTATTGATTTTGATTGTTGATAAGAGGGCTAACTCTAGTAAAGTAAATTTAATAAACATGTTGGCTGGACAGACATAAAAAAGAACTGCCTTGGCCTATGGAGTTGATCATATTCAGTAAGCTATAAACTGCTCATGCATAGAAGTCAGGCATGTAATGTTAAATACTCAACAACATCTCATAGAAACTCAATTTAAAATAACACAGGAAGTCAGAGCAACCATTAATGAATTCTCAGAGATTGTGTATTCATACAACTGTAAAAACATTAAACATAAAGCAAAACACATATCTTGAGCATTTCAACACTGTAAAAATCCTGAGAGAAAGCCAGCAAATTATATTACTAAACTGGGTTTTTACACAAGCCAAAGGCAATCCTCTGTTTCTCAAAATATCCAACCCTTGTTACAAAGATGATTAAGCTATATATAGAAACATGACTCTAACTACTTTGAGCTTCCTCCTCCAGCATGAGGGGAGCTCAATGACTGCCACTAATGACACCTATCTGCTTTTAACAAACTATTTAATACAACAACCACTAACAGAAGTTCTAAAGAGTTCTAATTTGGTTATAACTCTAATTCTATCTTCTTCATAAATTGATTCCTCCTTGCAGCTTTGACACTTGGCTTCCTCTTCGTTTGGCTGAGATGGCATGAGATGAGAAATTAATGTCCCATGTTGGCTTTGGATACTGAAGGCTTTGATCTGCTCCGTGTAGTAGTAGGTGATGTCCACTGCTTCTCGGTCCCTGTTTTCCTCAATCTGCTCGAATATACAACAGCATGTTTGAAGCCTTTAATAACCCAAGGTATGTACCGCTGCCATGTTTCTGATGTGATGTAGGCTTGATTGATGGACAGGTGTCTCTCTTTAAAATTCCCGCTCATAATATCAAAATAGCTGCTCTGCGTTTAAAATCATCACCTACAGCAGTTTCGTAGCGCGCTACGAAACTGCTGTTTTATTTAAAACAGCTTGCTCTTCTGGAAGAAATTCAGGCTCTAACATACAGTAGAGCAGGTTTCGCATTGATTTGATCCATTTGTACACATGAATATTGCTGCCAGTGACAATGAATGAAAGCATTCAAGCTACTTGCTATGGCCGCCACATGGTTTTCTGTGCACAGAGGATCCCTTCCTTGTTTTGAGAGTATGTCATTCGGATTTGCCACTGTAGTGACTTTATCATGTTTTCCAATTCATTCAACATCTCCACCGTGTCACGAAAGATGATTTAACCCCCTGGCCTTAAAATGCGATCAACCTCTGTCATTACAAAAACTAGGCTACACCTTTTCTTCAACTTAGAGAACAAGTGATCGGCATACAAAAGATCATATGTTCTGGGGTAAGTACTGAATGAATCACACCAGTCATGTGTAATTCAAAGCCAATGTTTAGAGAACCTTGTTCCTAAAACTTGCTGAATCCATATCCAACTGGTGCTTTTCTGAAAGAATCATGCATTGAGAAGGAAGAGATATCTCCAGCTTGGGGTCCAATCTGTGAATCTAGTGCATTTGTACATTGGGTGTGAGTTCCACTTCCACCCATATAAGATGTGGTTTGATAACCATGAATTGTAGCCAGTTGATAGTCAAATTCTTCAGGATAAGACAGGATATGCAACCGCGAGTAACGCCTCTCACTTTTATTAAAAGAAGGAGCAACTTTCCTGGCATACGAACTACATAAAGCCATGGGAGAAGCCCAAGATCCCAATGAAATATCATAAATATGTGCCCCTGTAGACAAATCCATGCCACTCGAGTTCTCACTTGTTTTTATGCATGAATCTAAAACACCAAGGTGCTCATTACTGAACTTGAAGATGCCAATCTAAAAAAAAGGTATCGCAACAGCTGGAAGTTGTATAGCCAACAAGACCTGAGAAAATATCAACAACTGATAAATATCTGCAGTCCCTAAATTCCATACTTTGCTCGGCATCTTTGGTCGTCTCTTTGAGCTCGATCAAATAGGAGAATTGTCAAAAAGATGACATAGAAATAAGGAAGGAAATGATTGAAAAGTCCTGGCAAAGTCCAGAAAAATGCCGCAAGAATTTCGGGCACATAGTGAAAATGTCGTGACACACTCCACCAGCTAGACGTCAAAAGAAGGCTCGACTTCTTCTCCCCAGTCATGGTTTCATACCAAGCCTCTATCTTTGATGGTGGTCGGCCCCAGACCAAGCAATTCCCATTTGTTTTACGGAATAATTGCCGTTGCCTATCACAATCATAGTTGATGAATATGCATGCAATGCTAGCAATAAGTATGCCCAGTGACAGCTTAAGACCCAAACTAATGGGATGACGCACAAGATACATTGCTAGAGATGTATATACAGATGGAACCTAAACTAGAAATCCCCAACAAATGTAAAATCCAGCTCAATCATGAGCTATATCCATGGTGTTCCAGTAGCCAGATTCCCACAAGAAGAACTTTGTTGCATACACCACCATTAATATATTGCTTAATAACATGGAATCCGCTACTCTTCCATACTCTTCATAATGTTTTATGTTGTATGTTACTGCAAGAACTACCCAAGACATCATTCCAAACCGACAATTTGTGAAGACCTTGATGTCAAAGTTTTTACCTATTCAAGGATAAAGCTCCATACCTCAATAGAAATCAATAACTACATTTCCAGAGGAGCCTGAATCAGTCGAAGACGGTGCAACATGTCCCTTAATATATAAAAAGATGCAAAAGATAAAGCTGCCTATGATAAGTGCTGAGAAGATCTCTCCCAAGTGGTCATAGACAATTGCAGGATTAAATAGGCCAAACCACCAGATAGTAATATAAGTTGTCAATGTGACAAAGTAAGCCAACACTCTGTTTTCCTTATAGACTGGAATGTTTCCCTGCTATCCTCATATATATATACCAAACAGACCACGCTCATATATAACTGGAAGCATATTTGGAGCATCAATTGGCACAACATTCATAACCCAAACTGGCTGTGATACTTGAGCCGTTGCAAATCCTCCCTAAACTGCTTTCATGTCCATAACATTCCGAACAGCAGACCAATCAATTCCCATCCCCACAAGGTATGACTTGCTTACAACCTTTTTCCTTTGAAATATTTTCAGTGATAACAGTGGCTCCACTTGGGATAGTGTGCCCTTGTGGTTCACTAAGAACCTGCAGTTCCAGTGCCTTATCCTCTTATGATAAACAAAAATTTATTTGACAAACATCGCCATCAAGCTCTTGGGCCTTCACCTCGAGCTTAAGCTTTCTGATCACTGTATGAAAAAGAAGTCTATATCTACTAAAAAAGAAAAATGCTCAGTCAACCTACCCTGAGCTTATTTGCATATTCCTACCTACCTACCCTATCCATTTCAAACTTCTTTCAGCTCAATCAATGTGAAATTTCCAATGTAGCCAGTCATTTGTCTTATCTGATATTTGAGTTTTTTGACTGCATTGGAGTTCAAAGCCGTTATGATATTGTGATGACCACTGCCATCGAAATAGATTTTTATTTTCATAGGAAAACTGAAACACTGGAGAGTAAAACTCTTCCATGTATTTAGCTATAGGATCCCAGAATGCATGATCAGCTTGATGATTCTTGTAACTTTCTGGTTCTGCAAACTGATCTTCAACAACAGCATACAGTTCCTCAATCGTGAAAGAGAAAGGAACCAACATTCTCTCCTTGTGTTCTACCATAGAAAGCTTCTGAAGATAATGATCATGATTATGAAAACTATATGCCTGAATTTGACCTTCTAAACCTTCAATGTCTTTCTCAATGTCCTCAGCAACTTTATCCAAAAATCTCATCTTATCTTGTCTTGCAGTCAAATGATTTTAGATAAGAAGACAAAGACAAAGAAAAATTTTCACCTATACCTCCATTAACATGATCATCATTCCATTGTTTAAAACCTTGAACTGAAGGAGAATTTCCCAACACATCTGATCTATCCATCCATTCATCCAAAAACATAAACCAAAAGTCTTCAAATGACTTAATAGATTTGGCAGGAAAGCTTTCAATCCACCGTTTACATTTCCCTTGAAATGAATCATAAAATAACATAATGCAAACATCCTCATGTTTAACTCTAAGAAGCTCTGTAAATTCACAGAAATCTAATATATGCTTCACAGTTAAACTTAAATCTTCTCCGTTGAATTTTGGACCATTCCTTAGAAAATATGCATCCTTGGGAAAACGATTTGGGAAACCATGAATTCCTGAAAAATTATGCATGCATACCTTGAAATAAGAATAGTAACATCTGAGTTCTTCATAACTCCAGTGGAATCACCATGAATCTATGAATTTTGAATTCTTCAACAATGGAGTCGTCAAGGTAGTTTTGAAGCCTTGAAATATTTATGAGCTCCTACTACCTTCAGAAGTTTAGCTTCTTGATTTCGGGAATGATTAATCTTCAAGCTCTCGGCAGGTGCATCAAAATGTTA
>APFE030168943.1:12530-38205 GCA_000404065.3 Pinus taeda
AAGATGATTCAGCTATATATAGAAACATGACTCTAACTACTTTGAGCTTCCTCCTCCAGCATGAGGGGAGCTCGATGACTGCCACTAATGACACCTATCTTCTTTTAACAAACTATTTAATACAACAACCACTAACAGAAGTTCTAAAGAGTTCTAATTTGGTTATAACTCTAATTCTATCTTCTTCATAAATTGATTCCTCCTTGCAGCTTTGACACTTGGCTTCCTCTTCATTTGGCTGAGATGGCATGAGATGAGAAATTAATGTCCCATGTTGGCTTTGGATACTGAAGGCTTTGATCTGCTCCGTGTAGTAGTAGGTAATGTCCCCTGCTTCTCGGTCCCTGTTTTCCTCAATCTGCTCGAATATACAACAGCATGTTTGAAGCCTTTAATAACCCAAGGTATGTACCGCTACCATGTTTCTGATGTGATGTAGGCTTGATTGATGGACATGTGTCTCTCTTTAAAATTATCGCTCATAATATCAAAATAGCTGCTCTGCATTTAAAATCATCACCTACAGCAGTTTCGTAGCGCGCTACGAAACTGCTGTTTTATTTAAAACAGCTTGCTCTTCTGGAAGAAATTCACGCTCTAACATACAGTAGAGCAGGTTCCGCATTGATTTGAACCATTTGTACACATGAATATTGCTGCCAGTGACAATGAATGAAAGCATTCAAGCTACTTGCTGTGGCCACCACATGGCTTTCTGTGCACAGAGGATCCCTTCCTTGTTTTGAGAGTATGTCATTCGGATTTGCCACTGTAGTGACTTTATCATGTTTTCCGATTCATTCAACGTCTCCACCGTGTCACGAAAGATGATTGAACCCCCTGGCCTTAAAATGCGATCAACCTCTGTCATTACAGAAACTAGGCTACACCTTTTCTTCAACTTAGAGAACAAGTGATCGGCATGCAAAAGATCGTATGTTCTGGGGTAAGTACTGAATGACTCACACCAGTCATGTGTAATTCAAAGCCAGTGTTTAGATAACCTTGTTCCTGTAACTTACTGAATCCATATCCAACTGGTTCTTTTCTGAAAGAATCATGCATTGAGAAGGAAGAGATATCTGCAGCTTGGGGTCTAATATGTGAATCTAGTGCATTTGTACATTGGGTGTGAGTTCCACTTCCGCCCATATAAGATGTGGTTTGATAACCATGAATTGTAGCCGGTTGATAGTCAAATTCTTCAGGATAAGACAGGATATGCAATCGCGAGTAACGCCTCTCACTTTTATTAAAAGAAGGAGCAATTTGCCTGGCATATGAACTACGTAAAGCCATGGGAGAAGCCCAAGATCCCAATGAAATATCATAAATATGTGCCCCTGTAGACAAATCCATGCCACTCGAGTTCTCACTTGTTTTTATGCATGAATCTAAAACACCAAGGTGCTCATTACTGAACTTGAAGATGCCAATCTAAAAAAAAGGTATCGCAGCAGCTGGAAGTTGCATAGCCAACAAGACATGAGAAAATATCAGCAACTGATAAATATCTGTAGTCCCTAAATTCCATACTTTGCTCAGCATCTTTGGTCATCTCTTTGAGCTCGATCAAATAGGAGAATTGTCAAAAAGATGACATAGAAATAAGGAAGGAAATGATTGAAAAGTCCTGGCAAAGTCCAGAAAAATGCCGCAAGAATTTCGGGCACATAGTGAAAATGTCGTGACACACTCCACCATCCAAACGTCAAAAGAAGGCTCGACTTCTTCTCCCCAGTCATGGTTTCATACCAAGCCTCTATCTTTGATGGTGGTCGGCCCCAGACCAAGCAGTTCCCATTTGTTTTACGGAATAATTGTCGTTGCCTATCACAATCATAGTTGATGAATATGCATGCAATGCCAGCAATAAGTATGCCCAGTGACAGCTTAAGACCCAAACTAATGGGATGACGCACAAGATACATTGCTGGAGATGTATATACAGATGGAACCTAAACTAGACATCCCCAACAAATGTAAAATCCAGCTCAATCATGAGCTATATCCATGGTGTTCCAGTAGCCAGATTCCCACAAGAAGAACTTTGTTACATACACCACCATTAATATATTGCTTACTAACATGGAATCCGCTACTCTTCCATACTCTTCATACTGTTTTATGTTGTATGTTACTACAAGAACTGCCCAAGACATCATTCCAAACCGACAATTTGTGAAGACCTTGATGTCAAATTTTTTACCTATTCAAGGATAAAGCTCCATACCTCAATAGAAATCAATAACTACATTTCCAGAGGAGCCTGAATCAGTCGAAGACGGTGCAACATGTCCCTTAATATATAAAAATATGCAAAAGATAAAGCTGCCTATGATAAGTGCTGAGAAGATCTCTCCCAAGTGGTCATAGACAATTGCAGGATTAAATAGGCCAAACCACCAGATAGTAATATAAGTTGTCAATATGACAAAGTAAGCCAGCACCCTGTTTGCCTTATAGATTGGAATGTTTCCCTGCTATCCTCATATATATATACCAAACAGACCACGCTCATAGATAACTGGAAGCATATTTGGAGCATCAATTGGCACAACATTCATAACCCAAACTGGCAGTGATACTAGAGCCGCTGCAAATCCTCCCTAAACTTCTTTCATGTCCATAACATTTCGAACAACAGACCAATCAATTCCCATCCCCACAAGGTATGACTTGCTTACAACCTTTTTCCTTTGAAATATTTTCAGTGATAACACCGGGGTTCGTACAAACTTGGAGGTGACAATGCTATATGCACAAGTAAAATTGAAGGTCCTGCCCATTGTCACTGTTCATCCAGCGAGAGACCCCAGTGGTTCCAAGCTAGGCTTCTATAGATTCAGGAGAAGCTTGATTCTTTGATGGAAGAAGAGAAAATCTATTCTAAGAGAGCTATAATACAACAATAATGAAGAAAAGAACATAAAATGCTAAATCACAACATATCCTGATTAACCATTTAAACAGCTATGCTAAGCAGAATTGCTAAATCATCACTAAGCTAATGCTGCTATCTACGCTACCGAAGTAAAGAACATCAAACCATACTAATGTGTGAGAAATAAAACTAAACTAAATCTGTTTTCTCTTTTTTTGGTTTTTTTAGGCAAAATCAAGTATGCAAATTAATTGTTCTTATGGATGTCACAGGTGAATGGAAGGTGATTGAGGATGGCTAAAAGGCTTATGGAGTGGTTGCATGGTGTGGAAGGGTCCTAGAAGGATTTTTATGACTTTCTAGAGGTTCCCATCAATTTGGCCTCAAAGTAGGCTGTTTCAGGAAAACCTACAGGATGTACTAGAAACCTACAGGATGATCCTGTAGGAATCATAGGAAACCTATACGATATAGCTGAGAGCTAATTGTGAGGTGTTGGAGGTGTTGGGAAGCTTGGAAAAGGTGTTTTATGAGTGGGATGTGGTGTTATAAGGTCTAGGAACACTCAAGAGTCAATATCCAAGATCAAAGATGGCTAGATTCACTCAATGTATCTAGGGGAATTTCAATGAAAAATGATAAAAAACTAGTGAGGGTGATGGTAGAACAAGAGATGGTTAGGGTGGATGAAGCAGAAGGTGGTTGCTAGTGATGGAGTCTGGGTCTCCTCCTGAATACCTATTGTGCTTAAAACATATGTGTTTTCCAAGAACTATGCAACAAGACACATTTTCATAAACTAGAAAAGAATGAATTAATTGCTTATATTATGCATGAAGAGAGTGCTAAAGGGAATGAAAGAGTGAGTGAGATCTTATTGCAGAAATGGAGTAATGGAAAAATATGACAATGAAATGAACCAAATGCTGAATCAAGACAACAAACTCCAAAGCTTATGCAAGAACTAGAAATCTGTGTTTTTGGGGCTAATGAAGGGTCTCTTCCTCAAGTCATGGTCCCAGAGGGGGGAAGTGAGGCCAAGACACCTACTGACAACCTTATGGTGATCCTTTTTCTCCTTGATAACCTACTAATTGAAAGAAGGCACAAATGGAATCAAACTAGCATACTACCAATCTAATGTACACTGTTGTAATGGAAATGTAGCTACTAAGAAAATGAACAATGAAACTAGGAATCTATGCTGGCATACATGTACAATAAAGAGGAGCCTTGGCTACTAAGGTTGGGCACTAACCAAAGAGCTTTAGCCCTCTAAGTTAACTCAGTGTTGGATCAAAGGAAAACTCATTCTTATTATGAAAACAATGGATTAAATCAAAAACTTTCACAAGTCTTGCAGCTCGAAAATAGAGTAAAGTTTTACAAAAAAAAATCCCAATCCTGCTAAGGTCTTAGGCCTCTCTACTTATAAATTTGAAGTCTCCAACTACTTCCTTAAAATTAGGGAGGCTCAGCCCCAAACTCAAGATAAACTAGTGCTTTGTCTTTCACTTGCTCGGTTGCCTTCTAGTCCTCATGATTTGGTTTTTCGCACTTTGAGATGATGGAGGAATGTTTGAATGGAAGGGTAGTAAATGAGGAGGATTTACCTCCTATAATTCCTCTCCATTGTCCCATTCGAGTTTTGACCAAGATCTTTGCCAAAATTCCTTGTTTTTATCCTTTAATCCTACATTAAATTCACATTAGACCACAAGCAAAATATCCAACTCTAACTCATCTCATAAACAAAATATAATCAAAAGTATGCAGTAAGTTGTGAGAATAGTTGGTTTGACTAATATAGGAGGTGAATTAAGGCCCATATATTACCCAATGATGAGTCTCATCATCACCCCCTATTGAAAGTGTTGCTCATCCTCTGAGCAACTTAGTCAATGTCAATGTCCTTCATGGCTCTGGTAGCCTCTTTGACATCTCATGCCTCTGCTGTTGTCTCTTCTTCTTGTTCATAAAAGCCTGCTTTCTTTTCTACCTCTTCCCACTGCCTCTTTTCTTCTTCTTATTTTCTCCCTTCTAGCATCCCTTGGTGTAGTGGTGGATTGAGTTTTAGGCATATCCAATGACCTTCAACCTTTGCATTGATTGCTTATACATAGGTGTCCTGTTGAGTGCATCTCTCAACCTTTGAGGGGAGTGATATTCTCTGATCTTTGAGCTGTGTGGTAGTGTGTTCCATCTTCTTAGGCAGGCATGTATACTATCATCTCCTAGTAGCCTAAAATATCCTCAAAATGTGAAATTCTTGCTCTTGGGGAGCAATATATTTAGGTGCTAGCTGAGGGTCATTTACAATCAAATTATGGGTGTTGATTAGGGCCATGGGATTTGATTGTTCAACTCTGATGAAAATAGGTTCATTTTTCTCTTTGGCCAATATTCTTTTCATATCTGCAGCCCTTGAGTCCTCAAGGTTCATCCATGATGCCAAATCCATTAATTGTAGATCTCCTAGCTTGGCATTAGGATCCCAAACATTCATCTATCTGAGGGCCACGTTGTGCAAATAAAACTCATCCATTTTGGCCCTATCCTCTAGTGTACTTTGATCACAAAGATCAACAAACTGCCTATAGTCCTAAAATGGCATGGTGCCCCTTTATGCTAGTGTTTTAATTTGAAACAACAACCATTATTCTTTGAGGTAAATAGCATAGGATTTAGTTGGCATCCTACATTGGATGGCTTCCAAGGAGAGGTTAGCCATACATGCTAGTTGGTTCTCCCTTTCCTACAACTGTCCCTTCAGCCATGTATTTTCCCTCTCAAGCTGATCTTTCATTATTGCTTCTCTGTCCCTTACGCCACATAACTCTTTAACCATTTCTTTGTGCTTCTCTTCCATGTGCCCAATGTCTTCCACCCCTTTTGACTTGGCGATTTTCTTCCATCAGTGGGTTCTGGCCCTTTCCTTATCAATTTCAAAAAAACAATGGGATGGAAAATTTTTGAGGTATTACCCTACCTACTTCAATAAACCGGAAATAGGAGTTCAAGTTAGGTTGGGGGCTTGGTTCCTTTTTCTCTAGGTCTTCATCTTTTGTCTCTTGCTGCTCCCCTACCTTGCTTTCCAATTTATGTGCTTCTTGTATTTTCAGCAGAGTATCCTGTAGGACTATTTTTGCTTTCTATAGGTTTTGTTGTGGATCCAATGGGATTTGTTGTGGATCCCGTAGGATTTCCTTACCCTTTGAGGAAGTTGATTTAGTATTAGGCCTCCTTACATATCTGATTGGTGACTTAGGAGAAGGCATTTTGTCTCTTTGAGTAGGTAATCCTCAATCTCAATAGGAATTTTTGTTGATATTTGTGGCTTCCCTTCTCTAATTCATGTCCTCTTTCTTGTTCTGAAATATAGGTGGCTTTGCATCCTTTTTTTTCCTTGTTTCTTGTCTAGGGTGTTGAGAGTAGTGATGGCAGCTGCTGCCTCCCTCTCAGTGGCCTCTAGAGACACCCTAGGTGATTCCTCCTTGTTTTCTTTCCCTTTTGTTTCAATGCCTTCTTCCTCTCTGTTTTTCCTATCTTCTTCCTCTTGTGGTTCTTTCTCATCTCCATTAGTTCCTTCCTTAGTTTCCTCCTCTATTTCATCATCATCCTCCTTCTCTTCTCCATCTTCTTCTTATGCTTCATCATGTTCCTCTATGTCAACTTCTTCTTCATCCATCTCATCCTTATTTAGCTCTATATCTTCTTCTTCCTGTTTTGCCTCCTCCTCACTTATAGAAGGACTAACATCGTAAGTGAGGGTTTTGATGTCATCCTCTACTGGAAAGTCTCTGTAGATTGACCATGTTATAGAGATTCTACAGTTTTGGAGGGAATCTTCAGTGGGGATCCTATTCAACCCATGGTGATCCAATTGTTGGGAATTCACTTCCTTTACTTTGCTACTAGAGTCTATGAGTGATTGCATCAAGAAATAGGGTATGTTGAATCTTTGGTGAACTGGTGCTTCTACCCCAAATCTTAATTCTTCAAGGATCCTGAAACAGTAGCCATAAACAACACTATATCTAGCCTCACGTGATATATATTTGATGATTTGGTATCCTACCTCACTCCATGGGTATGGAAGACTGTCCCTTCTTACTCCATCCTTATCCTCTATGGGTTCATCACCTTCTAAAAAGAATTTCCTTTTTGCCACCTGACTGTCTCCTTTGTCTTCTTTTCTTCATGGAATTCCTAGGGGAAGTGTGGTGACCCTACTGATGAGCTTTGGGGTGAGATCTATAGTGAGGCCTCTAAGTAAAATGGTGGCATGGATTCTGTTGTGTGAAGTGAGGGAGTGAGCAAATTCTTGAGCCACCTCATCATCATACATTGTGAATTTTTCAAAAAACCCTATCCAATTGTGTCTTGTACAGATTTCAATCACCTGAGGGTGTTGTTGTATCCTCATAGTGTTTGTGGGATCTCTCCTATTAAACCCTCCTGTCTTATTGCTTGTGAGGCTTGAGGAGGAAATGAGAGGGTTGACTCAAATATTTTAATTCAGGAGGAAAACAGAGTTGGCTATGTATGTAATTCACCCCTCACAATTGCTAAATTCACTAGATTTTAGAATATTTCCAATTAATTTTCTTGTAAATGGGGATGGAATTTTAGAACCCACCTCTTTAGAATGGTGGCAGTGGACAATTCTCGTGATTTCACCTCTCGAACTCTTCTCTTCTTATCCTATAGGCTGCCTCTATGTATCCTATAGACTGATCATGTAGACTGTATCCTATAGACTGTATCCTGTAGGAATTCCTATGCATGCTCCTATAGGAATTTGTTATAGGAAAAATTGACCTCCTAATCAACTCAGAGGTGAAAGATAAGATGCCTGAAGCAATGACCACAATTGCAGGCCCAAAATCCACACTAGCACTCTCTATACACTGACAACCTACTTTATAAAGCTTGTTACCAAGCATAAAGGAGTGTTAGTCACCCTGCTAACTCTTGTTATTAGACCAAGGGGAGCATTAGTGAGCTTAAGTGATGTTCAGAAGGTCACGCTAACGAATCTACTCATAAATATCTAGATATTGAATCCCTAAATTTGTGCAAGAAAAGAAAGGAAACTCCAAAAATCAAGATATTTGGAGAAATTCTATTTTGAGAATGAAGGTAAATGGGAAAAAGCTTGTAAACAAGGCAAGTTCATGGTTTTTTCCCTAATGAACTCTAGATGGTGCTTGGCAGCCCAAATTCAATTGCTACATAAGAAACGAGAGGGCCATTGCAAAAATAGGTCAGTGTATTTGGAAGGATAGGCCATAGAGCTATTGTGAACTATCACATTCTTGAAGGAGCTAGCTGAAATAAGGAGAGAGAGAGAGAGGAGGAAGGGGTAAGGAAGGTTGATACAATGGATTGTTGTAATCACTCTTACATTGAATATAGAACTGTAGTCGTGTTCTCTACTCCAAAGTGTTGGTGATATTATGCATTTATTTGTTCATTTTGATGTTTTTAGAGTTGAGTAGTTAAGTTACACATTTATACATTTTTGTTACAGATTCTTACATTAGTTTTTAGAAGCGTATGCTGTGATTGGTTTGCCTTGTCCTTTGTGCAAGAATTTTCTTGGAGCCGGCTTAGAAGGAGTTCTTCTTGCCGCACAGAGATCCCCAAGCGAATCTAGAAGGAACCAAAGGTGATCTTCTTTCCATACCCTGTCAATTTATGTTTGATAGATGAACATGTGTCTAACTGGTAGCTTTTGCAGATAATCTTATAGTCTATCGAAGGTCCTGGGAAGGCCTTTGAGGGTATTTTTCATCCCGTGCATTTTACCCCACAACAGAATAGGTGACTCCAATGTGGACTATACATCTAGTTCCCAGTTACCTGGACTCCTTTCATATCGTTTCTTTCTTCTATGAGCTTCCCGCTTCTTGAAATCCTTTTTTGATCCACCATCTATCTTGTTGCGTCCTGCAAAGTTGTATTCTCCTCAGAAATTGATCCTAAAAGCCCTCTTTTTGAGCTATTTCCCTCACTAACGCAGGTTGCTAGTCTACACAGAGCTTTATAGAGCTCTTTGACTGTGCACAGGGAGCGTTAGTGGCCAAACTAACTCTCTCTTTACAAAGGAGCAGAGTGTTAGTATCCCACTTCCATGTTTTTCAGAAGATTTTGGGGACCAAAAGGTGGGGGGAGGACTTGTCTCAAGGGCTAAAGTGAGATCTGCAACAGTATCATGTTAACAAATTTGGTGTCTTGAAAATTTATTTTTAAGAAAATGTTTTAGTTTTTCTCTCTTAAAATACATATTTTTTGAAAGAAAAGCTGATAAACTATATATCTCCTTCTGTCAAAATAGTTTTAGGCTGCTTCATTTTGGCTTTTAGTAGTTGTTAGTGGATATTGAGAAAAGAAACTTTCAGTTATGCAAGTTTTGAATGGTTTTAGATGCACTGACGAATCCATGAATATGTGAAATGATACATGTGTAGAATAATACTTGTTTGCATAAGAAATTGAAAAAAAAAAAATCAAAGCATTTTTTGGCATGGTTTATTGAGTCTAGAGTCTCACCATATTCATACATCAACACCCCTACCGAAGACAAATAAGCAAGTACACTAAAATTTACATTAAAATCAATCAGTTACTCTTTTTTGAGCAATCCAACATTAGCTAGATTAGGACCTTGGGATAAGCATGTGAGTGAACTGCCCAAGGTTGAAAATCAAAACTAGTGTCATTAACAAGTGAAAAATCATTCTTCACTCATATTACCAGGACCACTCCACTAAAAATGGAGCGAAATATGAGACAAAATCAGACTGTAATTGAAGGTATCCTACCTTCTCTTACAACTCCTTTGGGCATTCTGTGTATTGGGGGTCCCTTTGAAGATTTTAGAACTGAGTCGGGGACTTAGGTATCCTGCCCACACAATGTGCTATCTATGACTATGTCTCCCCTGGAAATGTCTATGATTTTAGGTATCTCTAGTGGCCAAAACTTCTAGGTACTTACCTAAGATGACTGGGATGAGCTGTCCTGGTACCTAAAATGGACGGATCTACTTTGTCTTCAGTTTTTGGGAGGGTGCTTGTCTTCTCGAGAGTACTTGGCCCCTCAATCTGAGGTTTGGGCAAAGCTCAAAAGTAAATGTAACCATACATATTTCCATCCTTCTCTGTTATTCATTGAGAGACTGGGTTTCGTCTCCAGTAATTGATGCTTATCAGATGAGGTATTTTCCCTCTGTTTGTTGATTGACATATTTAATGTATTTTTCCTTTTTAGGTACCTGAGTGCTATCATTTTTGACACTTTAAGAATATCACATTAAAATCTATTTGATAAAACTTAACAGTCATTGTCACTACATCTAGCCCTCATGTTCAATCCAGACGATTGTTAGGACTTCCTCCACTCATTTTCGAGGATCCATCGAGTTCCATTGACTTGGATTCCTCATCTTCGAGGAATCAGTCTCCTAAATCGCACATGAGATCTATGTGGATGACTGACGATTCTAGTTTGCCAGAGGATTTCCTTACAGAAGGATTTCTTCCTCATTTTAACAATCTGCTTACAGATCTATCAGAACCTATAATTACTCCCACAATACCTATACTTCCTTCTTTAGTAGGTGGAACTTTCCCATCTATCCAGTTGACACCTCAAGGGTTGTGGAATTATAGAGACACTGTTGGTCCTCTACCTCTTCCCCAGTCGATGGTCATTACAACACCAGTAATTTGGAATCTCCCTATCCCATTCATCCCAGATACTACAACTCACATAACATCCTCTATAAGTGGAACCCAACAGATGCCAGGTTCCACTCCTATGGTTCCACAAAGCATACCTTCAACTAGTACCACATATAGTGCTCCATATAACACTCAATGCAACACTATGGGTGTAGTTCTAGTTTACCAACAACAAGGTCAGCCCCCAATGTACAGTTCCAACCCCCAGATTCAAATATCTAGGGTGGTTCCCAATATGCACATGCCGACGGGGAATGTCACAGTTCCCCCACAATTCTCAGGCATGCATGGATATTCGTTGATTGACATGAGTGTTCCCTCTGTCAATCAAAGCCATATGGTTAGTTTTGTGTCAGTTGGGAATCCACAAGGGATTCCCACCCAATCCATGGGGGCACCCTACTCACAAGCTCAGATGAATCAAGGGGGTACCGCTTATACTGGGGGCAACTTCATACCCTAGTATCAAAATCTTCATGGAAATCCACTCTACAAAAATGTACCACAAAGAAACTGCTACACCACGCAGCCCGTGTACACTGTGGGGAACCAAACGATGGGAGGAACAAAGAGCTCCTCAGGTCATCCATCATCACCATGTTCCAAGTCGGGGGCACCCAACAATTTTCCCTTTTTGGCAACATTGGATATTCCCGACTTATACATGTTGACAAACAACCCCATCTACCACAACTTACAATGGCTACCAATCCTGCATAAAATACCGACGGACATTCCTAAGTTCGAAGGAAAACAAGGGGAGGATCCAGGCACTCACATCACCACCTACCATCTCTGGTGTGTTTCTAACTCTATGGTGGATGACAATGTCTGGTTACATATTTTTCCCTGCACCCTCACTAGCAATGCAGCAAAGTGGTATATTGAGTTACTACATGCGTCAATTAATACCTTTGATGCTTTAGAGATGCAGTTCCTAAAGCATTTTTAGTTACATATCCATTATGAGATAAGGATAGAGCTCCTTACTTCGTTTCGTCAGGATACCACCACCCACATCTCCAATCATATCCATGAATGGAGACGTAGGTGGAGGTTAGTTAAAGCTCCCATCCCTAATTTTCTCCTAACAGACTGGTCTCTAAGTCATTACTCCCACAAATCGCTAAAGGTGTCACTCTAGGTGGTGCGGTCACAGACGACTAATCCATATGTCGTGCCCAACACTTAGATTTGATTTATTCACAGTCTAGCACTCTCTACAACATTATCCCCTATGCTCTTAGTAACCCCAATCCTCCCACCACTTAGCGCCCTAGAGCGCACGCCGATGGGATCGTCGGTGCAACTTTCAGGGTCGGTGTAAAACAACTCAGTGGTTCCATTGCAAAGCTAGCAATGGACCCTTCTAACAAAGCAACTGCTCTTCCTGCCATCGTGGTTAATTCTATGCAGTCTACACAGAAATCTGGTAGCATGAACAAGAAGAATAATAACAAGACCGCTCCTTCTAAGGAGCAGTCATCTAAACAGCCTAACCCGAAACAGAAGGCCGTTGTGCCTACTGATGCAGAAAAGGATAAAGGCACCAACTATTCATGCAAAATCTATCTTGAAGAACATGTAACCTGGCGTTGTTCACGTCTTCAAGAATGCACAGATTACCTTACCAAGAAAGATTCTGGTAAGGCACTTGCTGTCCTTAGAAATACTTTTCCTACTCAATAGCAACAAAATCTCATTGCCAACCAACTGCAACCCATGTCAGGGGGCAGCGATGGTTCACAACATCCTTTAGCTGGTGAAGGAATTTCTACGGTTTACACATTTGAAATGGTAGAATTAGCCACAAGAGCCAAATCTTATGGAGCTTCTATCGCTCCGGGAGCAGAACCATCTACAGGTCAAAACCCATCGCCACCCAACAATTTGCATATCGAAATGCCGGTTGAGGACTTTGTAATTCGACCTCCCAAGGCGGCACTTCGACACACAATGCACAACACATCTGCATGTGCCGCCCAACACTACAACATCTTAGAGGATTTTCCGCAAGCGCTATCGGCTATGTCAGCACTCGAAGTCTTACAAACATGTCCCAACCAAAGGAAAGTTTTTCTTTTGGCTATCAGGGGTATTGACCCTATGGATTCCATGCTTGCTATTTTCAACATGGAAAAGTGTAAACGTCCCCTTTCCCATCGGCTTGCATTTCAGGTGCATATCACTTCAAAAGATAAAGGTATACAATGAACTATCATCGACGGAGGTGATTCAACCTGCATCATGTCGACTTCAGGTTGGCTCGCCTTGGGTTCCCCAACCCTCTCCCCACCGTCAAACTCCATTAAAGCTTTCGACAACCACACCTTTGTCCAAAAAGGTTACTTAGCCAGTTTTCCCATCACTTTGGCTAGGAAAACAGTAACGGTGGACGTAGAAGTCATGAACAAGGAACCTAACTATAATCTATTGCTAGGTTGCACTTGGACATATGCCATGATAGCCATCATACCTACTGTCTTTAACATCATCCAATTTCCATTGGATGGAAAGATTATTACAGTAGATCAGTTGTCTTGCTGCACCCGTGATTATTCACCAATACCAAGTGGCTCCGTACCCCTAGTAGGTGGTGGAACTAACTCTTATGTCAGTTTAGGTACCGATCTATTGAAGGCTTCTTCCCTAATGGGTTGTTTCCCTCTTTAGCCGTCGAAGGTTTCACAGATGGTCAATATGCTTTCATCTATTCCTCATGAACAGACTGATCCATGGATCCTACTGGCTCCTTCAAATATTGACACATACGGAGAGAAAATGTCACTGTCACCAGCTGAATCGACCTACCAAGCCATTCAATTTGCATCTAAATCTCTGCTCATTTTGGTTTTGGCCAACCGTACCACTGCCCCTCCCATAACCGCTCTTTCTTTTGATCCACTCAATCAATTCCTACCAATGGACAAAGCTATTAAAGAGATCACGAGGTTAGAAGAGCGACCTTGGGAGGATTCTCACCATCATGTTTCGATATATTATTCAAACATGATGCCCCTTCAAATCCTATCACCTGACGCATATGAAATCATTTCCTCACCGTATACGACTATCCAACTTTTGGACTCGGAAGGAAACAGGGAAAATATTTCACAAACATTGCTCCCCGGTATTTCTATCATGATAGGCATCATGGAAAACATACAGAGTGGAGCCAATCACAATCTTGAGGAAATTGTGAGCTTCACCCACCCGTTTAGGTACTTACACGATGTTTTTCCTTGGCCTTATGAGGAAATTCATGGCATAGAACCTTCTAATGTCAAGCATGAGATCGAGAAAAATTGAACGTTCTTTTTATGGTATTTCTCTTGCTCGTTAATCCAAAAAACCTCGAGTCTTCTTCTTTGGGCTCATTAAACTACTACAAAGATGGATAGAGCACTATTAGGGATATTTTATTACTCTTTAAAAAGTATAAACATATCCAATTTTTTGTAGTAGGGCTCGTTAAACATCCATACCATAATCAGTGAAGCACTTTTAGGGATATTTTATCACTCTTTAAACAATATAAAAATCCCTAAATTTTTCATCATTTGCACTTGTTAAATATATGCAAACGATTCTTTGAGCACCTCTTTTTTGATCTTGTTCCAGCTCATAAACTGAAAAAGACCAATGGAGCATCATTTTTAGGCACCTTTTTCTCACTCTTTAAATTGAAAAAATCCCGAGCTATGTCTTGCTGCTCATTAAACATGCTAAAGATAACCTGAACATTCTTTCAGGTACTTTTTCTTGCTAGTTAAAAAATGAAAAATCCCAAGTTTTTGTTACTGAGCTCGTTAAAGTGTCATGACAAAACATGAGTTTAGTCTGTCGCCTTGTACTTGTAACAAAATGAAGTTGACATCTATTGGAAAAAGGTTTCTCTTTATCCGAGTTCAATAGATTAAAATATGGAAAAGTAACCGATCTGGGTATACTATTAACCTTTTGTCACCCCTGATTAACAACTATGACAAAGGGACCACCATGGACTCTCTCTTTACGATCTTTTCAGACTCTCTAAATATGAAAAGACCACTGAGTTGTCTAGTCTAGACTCTTTAAATACACAGAAAAGATATAGAATTGTTCTTTTTACGATACTTTTTAGACTCTTAAAAAAAGATGAAAAAATCAACGAGTTTGCCTGTATGGACTCATTAAACTAATCAGATAAGGCAAAGAGTCGTTCTTTTTGCAATCATTTTCAGACTTTTTAAACATGAAAAGATCAATGAGTTTACCTGTCTAGACTCGTTAAAAAATCAAACGGGGAAAGTGGACAATACAACTGTATCCTGTATTTGAAAGTGGAGTTTGGCAGCATTCATTCCCTTGAACATGGCACTCTCCTAGATAAACCTTCATTTTGATAGCCTCTCAGCATGAACCCTACCAACCTATGAGTTTTTAGCCTATATACCCTCATGTAATTGCATCTCTATATCTTAAACACTCTGTAGTGTTCATGAGTCTAGTGTTGTCTGGTTGAAACTGTTGTCATGCCTTCTATTGTTCAAGGGTTCCCATTTGTTTCCTCTATCAACCAATCCTACATATCCTTTCATCATGCCCTCCGTTGTTTAGATCCAAAAGCTTAAAATATTCTTCAAAAAGCAAAATCATCCTTGTCTGGTTTCATGTCGACTAATGTAGGACACGTCATTTCCTACCTTTCAACAAATTTCTTCTTGTTAGCGCTTGAAATTTCACCTCAGGCTGAAAAAGGTAAACTTCAAGGCAACATCAAATCACTTAGCCTCGTAGCTAGCCCTACGGGGCAGGAGAGGGCTCTCTCTGTTCTATCTCGGTAAAGATCTTCAATGGGCGAGATAACCAATGTGGAAACACTAATTTTAGGCTAGTAAACTGAAAAAAATGTTTGATTTAGGGATTTTTAGGGTTTTGGTGGAAAATTGGGGAAAGGCAATTTTGGGTGCGGGGATTGGACACAGTTTTCGCAGGGGGTTCTTTGGGGCGAGGTAGGAGACTGTATTGATGCTTTTGATAGATGTGGATGGATGAGAATGAATGGTGAGAAGCTAAGGAGAGCAAGCAAGCACCTTGAATTCTCCTTAAACAGCTGAAAACATTGATATTAAGCAAACTTAAAGGCAGAGCATAGCAACCATGAATTCTACCTTAACACTTCATTTGCCTAATTTGCAGAAGAAAAAGTAAGAAGATGATTCACATAACAAAATTACAAGTACAAAGAGAAGTACACCATCAATACATGTAACCACAAGAATCCCAAAAAGGACTGCAAAACCCTAGTCTTCCTTAGCCAAAAATTGCAGAGATACAATGAGTAATACAATAAAAGCTTTCTCCCTCAAGAGTCCAACCATGAAAATGACTAATAAAGTACATAATATAGGCAAGCTAACATCTTTCCTTGCCTCTAGGGGTTGATCTCACTATCCTAGGAGCTGTTTCAACCAATTCCAAACTGATCACTAAAATCTAGGCAGTCAAAACAACTTCCCTCTATAAGCTAGGAAACCAATTCATTCATTTAATTTTTGGCTATCTCATGAATGAATCTTATAGAAGAGATAAAAAGTGTCAAAACATCATAAAATTACATCATTTAAATCAAGGAGGACCAAAATTCACTCCAAAAAGTCAAACCTAGTCAAAACTGCATTTTGTTGAGCTGTAGGCACAATTTCTGTGAAAATTTCCCAAGAGGTCGCGCACTGATTCTCAAGAGGTCGCGCACATTTGGAGCAGCGTTTGAGGCACTTCTAGGTGTCCAACGGAGGAAAGAGTGGGCTTGTTGGAAAGGTCTGGATGTCTACTTTCCAACCCAAGTGGAAATTATGAATTTGGTGTCCATTTGCCCCTCCAAAATTGCAATCTCCCAAGACTTCTTCCTGTGTGTCAAAAAGGTGGTAGAAAGTCATTTTTTGCTTGTTTTTTGACCTTTTGGAGGCTCAAAATTTGGTGACATTTCTTGATCTTTTCCGGGTAAGTGTATTTTTGCATGACAAATCAAAAAATGCAAACTTTTCCTGAAATGGACTTCCCAATCGAAAGGGTCGCACCATGCTCCTTCAAGGAAGCCTCAGCCAAAATATGGAGGGGATTGGGCCTTTTCCATCATTTTAGTGCCTTGGCCAACCGCCCTTGGATCACCTTCATTTTCACCTTGCATACGTGCATTCGGGCCCAATAGTGGTTTTTCATGTTCCGGAGCAGGTCCTTATCTTTCTTGGCCTTAGCCAGCAGCTTCTCCAAATGAGCATTGACCTGGATAAGCATAGATTCTCGAGAGATAAAATCCTCCCATAGGATACCCTGCTGTTTTGACTGTTTTGAAATGTTGTTTCAAGGGGACAAGTAGCACAAGGGAAATGTTAGGGAAGGGAGACTTGGAAGGGAAATTGGGAAAAACATATGAAACAGGGAGTTTAGGGGAAGAATTATGACATTTACATCATCATACAATTTCATTTGCAAGGATGTTATGGGAGGTAGGGTTTAGGGTTTGATTTTTGATTTATTAATATTTTTGGTAGGGAAATTAAGTAACAGTGATAAGCGAGTAAAAAATGAGAGGTGGGAAAATGTAGGAACAATAGGAATGAAAAGGAATACCTTAAAACAACAAAACAAACCCTAGCAACTTTGACATTTCAAGCAAAAACACATGGAGTCTTTACTTGCAAATGAAGGCTTTGAAAACATAATCATGATCTTCTTCAAGCTTTAGCAAACCATAATTTACATGTTTGAAGGCCTACCTGACAAGCTTGAGGAGATTTAGGGTCTTTTACAAGTTTATAACCAAATGTTGCCTGAGAGGTCGCGCACAGAACCCAAGAGGTCGCGCCCTTGTATTTTTCTAACTGCTGGAACCCCCTAGAGAGGTCGTGTCCACCCAAGAGGTCGCGCACAGCTGTGGAGAGGTCGCGCACGGTTCCTCTCTGCAATTCCGCCCAAATTCTCTTGAAAATGATTTTCTCTATTGCTTGAAGGCACAATGAAGCTTAATGGAGGGAGAGAGAGACTTTATAGCCTTGGTTTGAATTTATTTCATGTCAAAACCCTCTTTCTAATGTTTTTCATGACACTTTTTAAATTTTGAATGTTGTTGACTTTTTGGTTTCCTTTTGTCCTGAAATTGGTTGAATTGATGTTTTTTCTTGAAAATTTTTGCAGGGATAGCTTCTGAGGACTCTTGGCAAAGGGGACCAGGGCTGTATGCTGACTTTTGAAGAATTTTTGAATTTTTACAATTTTTACAAAATTTTGAGAAATGACCTTGGATTTAAAAACAGGGTTTTTAAATCCAAGGTAAAAAATTAACTGTACAAGATGAAATCTTTGAAGAAACACTTTGATAATCATCCCTCTCGCCTGCTGGGCATTTATTGACTTTTAAGGGCATGTACTCAAAGAAAAAATGATCCTAAATCCTAGACCTAGGACTTTTGACCTTAAGACAAGACAAGCAACTTTGAAAGAGTTTATTGACTGAAACAACTTGATCCAGCAATGCCAAGAAGGGAATAAAGACACCAGCTCCTCCATCAGGGTTATGGAAATGCCTAATGGAATGCAGTGAGATGACATTGATGAGACACCTACTTATGCAAAATGAAAAGAGTTTTGATCGCTGATGGAGGGCTACTAGACCGACTCTAACATTGGCTCCAATGGGGATGGTAGCTCCTTGGAGGTGCCAAGAACCTTAGACCTCTGGGAGAGCAGACCAGTGCCTTATAATCATTGGGCAATGGAGTCATTATTTACACATGTGACCCAATTTTGGACAACTTTATTGACTTTGACACTTGACTGAAAATTGGACCAATTTTGACCTAAACTGACTTCAACTTTGAACATAAAATGAACTGATATAATCAACATGACAAACTCACACCAATTGTTCTTCATCTTCAGAATTATAGCCTTCACCTCGGGCCCCAGACTAAAGATGAGAGATCAGTTCACACTTGCAGTGAAATAAAAGTAAAGTGGTAATTACAATGATAATGACTAGAGCAGAAAATGCTCAAACATGATACCTTTTGAGCAGTCGGCCATTGACCGAACCACCGAGACATTCATCACCGTTCATTTCTTTGAGAAGAAAGGCATTTGGACCACGGTATGCTGCAATTTTGTAAGGACCTTTCCACAAGTTGTCAAACTTTCCATGTTTCCCTTTGTCTTCATTTCGGGCATCCCACCTTAAAACCACATCATCGATTTGGAAATCACCCGGTTTTTCTTTCCTATCATAGATTTTCTTTATGCGCTCTTGCAATTTGAGAGTATTGTGAAGAACCTCCTCCCGTGTCTGATGCAAATGAATCATTTGACCAATCCGCCTTTGCATTGGACCCTCCTCATCGCCAACTTCTTGAAGCAATCTTGTTACTGGAATACTAAGCGAAGTAGGAAACATTGCATCTGTCCCGTAAACCAGTTCAAAGGGTGACATACCAATTGACTTTTTTCTGACTAAAACGATCAGCCCATAATGCATTTACTAACTTTTTGTGCCAGCTCTTCTTGTTGATTTCCAACAATTTCTTTATGATGTTTACCAAAGATTTATTCGAAGATTCAGCCAGCCCATTTCCTTGCGGATGATAGGCGGTCGAATGCCCCAAACTGATATTATATTTGTAGAAAAAATCAACCATCTTCTTTGATTTAAACGCTGCTGCATTATCTGTAATCAACTTATGTGGACAGCCGAAACGTGACAATATGTTATTCTCAAGGAAAGAAATAATTACCGAGTCCGTGGCCTGCCAGGTGGGAATGGCTTCAATCCACTTCGTGAAGTAATCGATGGCTGTCAATATCCATCGATGTTGTCTGGAAGATGCTGGATGAATTTCGCCAATGAAATCCAAGCCCCACTACTGAAATGGTGCGCTGACTTCAATGGGCTGGAGAGGCAATGGCTGTAATTTCTGCTTTCCTTGGAAAATTTGACATTCATGACAACTCTTAACTTCTTTATAGACATCAAAAAACAATGAAGGCCAATAGAAACCTGCTCTCAAGATTTTATTAGCCGTGGTCTTCCAAAACAAGTGGCCCCTGCAGTCACCTTTGTGAAAATCCTCTACAGCTCTCTTAGCTTCCTCCTCGACCAAACAGTTCAGCAATATGCCACCGGGGTCTTTCCAATATAATGCAGATTTGATGATGCAAAATTTAGCAGCCTTTAATTTCAATGTCCTAGCTTTGTTTCGAGGCATCCCGGGAGGTGAAGACAAATTTTGAAGCACATATAAAATATCAGCATACCAAGGAGAGGAAACAAAAATATCGGATACCTGTAGAGCTAAATTTTCTTCATCTTCATCGGATAAGGCAGCAATCAAATTGATGTCTAGGACATGGAGATTTGTTTCAGCCATCATCTTAGCAAGACCTTGACCCTTGATCAACTTGGTAGGCTTAATTTCCACATCATATTCTAATAGTGCAACGATCCACTTTCCCCTTCTTCCTTCCGGTTCCGCTTGTACCAAAACATCCTTAACAGTTGCGTTGGGAACATATGCCAAAATATGAGAATTCAGTATGTACACCCGAAAATCTTTCAAAGCTTTTAACAGCGCCAATGCTTGTTTTTCAATAATATTGTACTTCAGTGCTCCATCCCTTATAATACAACTGAAAAAAGCTATGGGCTTTTCAACTCCATCTCTCTTTTGCATCAGCACAGCTGCCAATGTATGCTCTGAAGCAAATGAAAATAAAATAAAATCTTGTGTATAATCCGGGCTGATTAGAGTTGGGGATGAAGATAAAATTAACTTTACCAAATTGAAAGACTTTACCGCCTCTTCGGTCCATTTGAGCTGGCTGTCCTTTTTTAGCATGTTAGTGATTTCTCTAAGGTGTTCGGCAAGATTCGGAATAAAGCGACGCAGAAAATTCAACTTGCCATTAAAGGACTGAATCTCCTTCTTGTTTCGAGGCTGCTCTAGTTGCTGAATAGCTTCCACACGTGCAGGATCTATACGAATGCCATCTTTGGAAATGATGTGGCCCAACAGCTTGCCTTCAATCATGGCGAAAAGGCTCTTCTTCGGATTCAATGAGATACCATATTTTCTGCACTTTTGAAACACCATTGTTAAATGATACAAATGCTCTTCATCAGATCTAGAAAACACGGTTAAATCATCAAGATACACGACCAAAAAGACATCTTTCTCATTAGCAAAGGCCATGTCCATCGCCCGCTGAAAGGTAGCACCTGCATTTTTCAATCCAACCGGCATCTTGGCATAATGAAATGTCCCCCATGGAGTAGTGAATGCAGTCTTGTCGCGGTCATCTTCATGCACCAAAATGTGATTGTACCCAGAATAACCATCAAGTAGCAACATCCTTGATGCCCCAACTACCCTCTGCAGTATGTGATCCATCTTGGGCAGTGGATAATTGTCCTTTAGCGACACCTTATTCAGATTTTTGAAGTCTATACACAAGCGGATCTCACCGGTCTTCTTTCTCACGGGCACTAAGTTGGAAATCCAGTTGGAAAATCTGATTGGCACTATAATTCCAGACTTGTACAACCTATTAACTTCTTTCTCAATCAAAGGCAGCAACTTAGGATTAATTCTTCTCAATTTTTGTCGGAAAGGCTTTTGATTTGGCTTTATGGGAATAGTATGCTGAATTATAATTGTGTCATAAGTTCTCAAATCTGAATAATCCCATGCAAAAACATTAGAAAACGAAGACAACAATCTGATATATTCTTTCTTTACCTTCAGCGACAATGCTTTTGATAGTTTCACCATCTTTGGATTTTCAGCTGTTCCGACATTCACTTCTTCAACACCTTCTTCTATTGGCCTCAAAGTTGGTTTGCGGGCTACGTCATCTTGATCGAACAGCTCCTCCAAAGGAATTAATCCTTTAGGAATGACATTATCCTTAAGTTGCAATACATCCATCTGATTTACTTCCTCAGGTTCTGTATCTATGGAGATGTCTTTGAACTCACTTTCAACTTGCAGAAAATTCTTGATTTTTTCGTCATCTTGGAAAACTTTCCAACACCTTTGATTGTCTGGAACTATAGGATGGTGCTTCACATAAATCTCAAACTTATTGCTGGAATTCATGGGGATTTTAAGATTGCTTGCTACCTTAGCCAATGCATCAGCAACACCATTTTGAATGCGGGGCACACATGTCAAAGTATGTTCAGAAAATAGTTTCAGGATATCTAGGACAGCATTTCGATATGCTCGCATACGAGGATGCTTGGCCTGGAATTCACCTTTCACTTGCTTTATAACCAACTCGAAGTAGCCATATACTGCTATCTTTTTTGCCTTCAGCTTTCGAAGGATTTTCAGACCAGCAATGAGAGCCTCATATTCCGCCTCATTGTTTGAACAATCGAATGCCAATTTGTAAGAACATACTCGTACCTTGCTTGGGACTTTGTTTCGGACAGAAAATGGACTTCGAATCCATACACCTATACCAGCACCATCGCTGCCCACATCGCCATCAAAATCCATGGTCCAAAGACCATTCTCATCGTCTTCTAAGTGTTGAAAATGTGATGCTTCTGCATTTTCTGTTTGCTGCCCATTGATTTCAGTTGATGGCTCCATGACAACAAACATTCCTTCGCTTTCCTTTCTCAAAATTTCTCTAAAATTTTCTGTAATGTCTGGTATATCTTCTGCTTGAACTAACTGACTATCTATCTCATTGAAATTATCCGCAAACAAAACAAATGACTCTAAATCTGTTTGTACATAATTTACAGGATGATTAACTGGCTTTTCCTTACTAGTAATCATGTATTTCATCTTTTGTTCCCGATATAGTTTCTTCATCTGACCGAAAACTGGGATTGTAGCATAAGAAAAATCGAGCTGAAGTGTACCTTTAAGCTTAGCTCCCCAAGATCTCGAAAGCAACATTCCGAATCGCAGAGGAATATCTGCCACCACCACATCCATCAAAACATTCTTCGTTGGGATTTGATCCAAGCTCACAACCAAGTCCTTGATCAAACCAATACATTTTACCCGGCTAGAATCAAACGAATACAAATCATGATACTTCCTTGTGATGTCTAGTCCCAGCTTTTCCATGATTGCTTTCGACATCAAATTATGCGAGGCTCCCGAGTCAAACATAGCATTATGTAAAACATACTCATGCAATCGCAAACTGATATAGAATGGAGGAACATCACTTTCGGGAGACTCACCATTTAAAGCGGGGCCAAAAATCAATTCCAGTTGATCATCTTCCTACATTCACAGTGTCTAGCATTGGGTCAAAATT
Organism: Pinus taeda; assembly: GCA_000404065.3. NCBI lineage: Eukaryota > Viridiplantae > Streptophyta > Pinopsida > Pinales > Pinaceae > Pinus > Pinus taeda. The sequence goes on from APFE030168943.1 coordinate 35,478, forward strand.
CAGCATCTTGGAGATTTGGCCTCGGTAAGTGTTGTTCTTCATGATTTCCATCAAAGGAATGGACACTTTCAACTTGAAATTTCATTCTCCAAACTGAAAACTGAAACCTTCTCACCTTCTTTGGCCGGATTGTCTCTTTTTTCATCTTTATCTCTCGATGTGCTTGATGGATGATCTATCTTGCTTGCTGATGATGATTGACCTATTGAAGGATCACTGATTTCTTTCCCTTTTTTCTGTGGGGCAGCTGAACCATTCTTTGTTGAACCATCTGTTTTCTTTTGAATAGGATTTATGGGAACAATTCGGTTTCTCAATTGTCTTTGCTGATTCCGCTGAGCTGATAAAGCATTCAAGTACCCTCTTTGATATTCTTCTGATTCTTCTTCAAGCGCTGCATCATTTGACAAGATGGAGTTACTCGCCAAATATTCCTCTTCTGTAATATAAGTGGGCAAATCATCAGGGGTGAAGAAGTGATTTTCTCCCACCGTATCACCTTCATCCTCGGATTCTTGGCTCACAAAATTTTGCTGAAGTGGAGGTTTAATTTGCTGCTGAACTGCTGCTTCTTGTGCCCTTGTTTCACGCTGTTTGATTCTATATTGGGGCTATTGCGGACCTCTAAAATTTGCATTACGAATCTGAGGCTCTGGCTTGTCAAGATGAATATTTTGAAGTGCTCTTTTAATCTGTTTGACGTCGCGGAGGAGCTGATCTGACATAGATGCTTCCTCTTTGATTGTGACTCGCTTTTCAGCCTTCATTCTTGATCTCTTATCAATCAAGTTTGCCTCAACGCTGACAACAATTTTCTGCATATCCTCCAAGGTAGGAGGATCTCTATCTCTCAATGAATAAGCCATCTCAGGATCAAAGCCGTCCGGAAATTTGAGAAGTGCAGATTTTCTAGATGGCCTTAAGTCATCTGGAATAGCATTGTAAACTGTATTAAATCTGATGATGTAATCTTGAACGGACTCCCCATGATTGCGCTTGAGGTTATTGTATTCAACATTAATTTGAAGCGGATCCTTTCTGATTTCCCAACGATCTAAAAACTGCCTTTGAAGTGCCTCTAAAGTAGTGATGCTCCCGGCTGTCAAACCTCTGAACCACTTTCTAACTTCTCCTCCAAATGTTTGCACGAACAACCGCATGGTAACATCTTCTTCATCTATCTCATATATATCAAATAAAGTTGTCATTTTGTCAATATGTTGCTGAGCAGAGACACTTTGAGGAGTGCCATCAAACATAGGGATTTTACTCTGGTAGTCAGTTGGCATATCATGCAGATTTTGGGGAAGAGCAAGGGGAGCAAATCGGGCAGCCATTGCTTTAGGTAGATTGGGTCTAGGGGGAGCAGGTGGAATAGCTGCAGCTGTAGTATGAGGAATATGAGGAATCTGAGGAATATGAGGAGGAGTATGAGGAATATGAGGAGGAGTATGAGGAGAAGTGGTATGGGATGTAGAGGGCGAACTGACTGTAGATTCTGGATAAGTGATTATAGGAGAAATAGAAATAAAAGGAGGATTGGTCTGCTCATGCGCCGTGATAGTAGATCCAATATGGACAAATATATGCTCAATGAACTCAGCAAGACTGGTGGCATGAATATCTGACTGAAGAGATCTTAGGATGAAATTGTCAATCAATTTATTATGTCTCTCAATATCAAGAGCAGCAACAAAATCAAGGTCGGGAACTAGGGAATCAAGTGCACTTTCAGATTTAGTTTTGAACAAGGACAACTCAAAATTCTCGTCAAAATAAATGTCTTCAAGATACTTAAAAATAGGTGGACATGAATAAGATTTGAATATATGACCAGAATCAGAAGCCAGTTTGGATATCAAGGAATAACTAACCAATCAGCCTGTGAAAACTCTTAACTAATCATCCAAAAGTTTAGAGTTTACAATACACTGGGGTAAAATGCAATCGAAGTGTTGTATTCACAAGCTCACGGAGATTGACTGAAGCAGCGTTTATCTACTTGTGCTTATGCAAAGCAAAAGCGTTTCTAAGGCTACCTGGCATAATCTTCAGGTTTCGTCTAAGACTTATGAAACAAACACATCAATCCACAAACAAGTTTTTTCTCCCCAGTATGGTCGCCAATATGTTAGCGCTTGAAATTTCACCTCAGGCTGAAAAAGGTAAGCTCCAAGGCAACATCAAACCACTTAGCCTCGTAGCTAGCCCTATGGGGCAAGAGAGGGCTCTCTCCGGTCTATCTCGGCAAAAGGTCTTCAATGGGCTGAGACAACCAATAAAGAACACTAATTTTAGGCTAGTAAACTGATAAAAAGGTTTGATTTGGGATTCTTAGGGTTTTGGTGGAAAATTGGGGAAAGGCAATTTTGGGTGCGGGGATTGGACGCAGTTTTCGCAGGGGGCTCTTTAGGGCGAGGTAGGAGACTGTATTGACGCCTTTGAAAGATTTGAATGGATGAGAATGACTGTTGAGGAGCTAAGGAGAGCAAGCAATCACCTTGAATTCTCCTTAAACAGCTGAAAACATTGATATTAAGCAAACTTAAAGGCAGAGCGTAGCAACCATGAATTCTACCTTAACACTTCATTTGCCTAATTTGCAGAAGAAAAAGTAAGAAGATAATTCACATAACAAACTTACAAGTAAAAAGAGAAGCACACCATCAATACATGTAACCACAGGAATCCCAAAAAGGACTGCAAAACCCTGGTCTTTCTTCCTTTG
>APFE030168945.1:30992-71267 GCA_000404065.3 Pinus taeda
TTTCTTCCCTTTTTCCCCAATCATTGCTGACCAGTACCTCTTTATTTTTGTCAAGCTTGAGGAGGATAACATATGCTTATTCTATAATTTTCCCTTCGAGCAAACCTGTCGCTATGTTTTAGCGAGCCTAGCGACAGTGAAACTCACTCTTGTCCGAATGGAAAAAAAAAGTCGCTATTGTTTTAACGAGTTTAACGACAAGGATAACTCAGTCCTTTTCATGTTTAGAGAGTTTGAAAAGGGATAAAAAGGAAAGTCCAGCAATCCTTTTTAGTGGCATAATCCCTTAAGTCCGAAAAAAGTATAAAATAATATGAAAGGGATGACTTTTCGATTGTTTTAGCAAGCCGAAAAAGACAAGCGCTCGATCTTTTTGTGGAATGATGCCTCAGGTCCAAAAAGATTAAAATGTAGAGGAGGGATGGTGCTTCCCCTTACTTTAACGAGTTGGAAAGGCCAGTAGCTCAGCAATCTTTTTATATTTTACAAGTCTAAAAAGAGCTTAAAAGAGAATCGTTTTTGAGGAACAAGTGATGTTTTCGGGTAGCAACTGGTTCCATGTAAGTTTGGAACTTTTTTCAAACACGGCAATGTAAAGAAGGTGGCTAACAGAATCACTCATCATAGCTATTCCTCAAAAGTGTAAACAATCAAGTGGAATCATATGATCGGCCAAAAGAATGGAGGTGACGGTAAGAACATAACCAAGGTTTAAAAGGCTGATAGCATGGCAATCACAGAGGTTGTTTACTGAAGGCGGATTTATTTTTTAATGAGCTTGAACCTTGCGTTAACATATGCTCAATGGAAGGTTTATTTTTTAACGAGCTTGAACCTTGCGGAAACATTGCTCATGATAATAGTAAGAGATGTTCAGTTTACCATTAACCTGCTAGATTCTTTCGACAGTCGTACAACCTATTCAATTGCTCCATCAAATTGATAATAAATACAAATACATGCCAAAAAATGAGTTAAAAACCAACATTTTACTTGAATTACGTGAATAGTAACATAAAAGTAGTTTTACCTCTCATTTTTACCATTTCATTCAAATTTGGGATTTTTGGAGCTCTGGAGGTGTTTTCCCCCTCAAATTTCATCAGCTAATTTTGGGAGATCCGGTGGACTATTCTCTGTGCCATCAGGACCAGGTAGGAGCTAACCTTGAGCTCTTCAATTGCATTCCATCCTTTTCTGATTTTGAGCAAGCTTTCCCTTTCTTCTGGGCCCCAGGGGTTTGAAGAATTCGTTATCTCCCCATCACACCTAGTCTGCATCATAAAGTGTGATGCATACTGAGCTGGTCATTGGCCAGTCAGTATGCATCTCACCCTGTACACAGGTAGGGTATAATGCGCAGAGAAGGGAAAGTTTGTACAATGTTTTTTCATGATATTTTTGCCTGTTTTTGCCCAAATCAGGATCCTAATTCATCTTTTGTTTGTATTTCAGAGATTCATTGGATCAAGATGGTTGTTACATGGTGTGAATGTGAGCATGAAGAAGAGGACATGATTGCCTTACATGATCCGGGTACAATTACTGCATTGTGAAACTGTGGCTTGCTCAAATTCTTCTGCATATCCAGCATGAGGCAGCAAATCAATTTGTTGCAATATTTTCTCAATGCATGGGATCCGATCAACCAGGTATTCTAGATTAGAGGCAAATCTATTCCTTTGATAGTCAAGGATGTCTACTTTTTTACTGAGTTATCGAGGCGTGGTGCCCCTCTCTCACCATCGAGATCCGCCCGTGGGGGTGAATCTGTGAGGGATTATATTCACCAGTTCTGTAGAGATAGATCTCAGCCGAGTAGGGATGGCAAGATCAATATCCGAGATGTCACTAATCGGTCCTTAACGACCATTTTATTCACCTTTGCTAGATTGGTTGGTAGCAGGGCTCTTCATTTGGCCAACAGATCTTATATGTAGTATGCTCTGGAATGCCTGGAACCAAAGATATTCAATTGGTGTGAGGTGGTACTTCTAGTTATAAAATAATAGCTCTCCAAGGCAAAGAATGGAAGATCCAAGAACTTTGGCTACGGTTCCATTTTGACTGCTTTCACCTTAGAAAGGATTCCACTGATGCAGCCACAGTACATCATTAGGGTTGCCAGCACCGAGGGAACATCAGATGCAGAGATGGGTCGATCTCATGGCCAGACATGTTGGTCAGTCACAGATTTCTTTCTCTGATGCCTTCTTTGAGTGGTTCGATCATCGAGAGATGGTCTTTGCAAAGTATCCATACATTGGGATGGATTTCTGAGGCGACCCGAATTTGGTGTTACTGGTTGGTGAGTAGTGGAGTGTTATGGGTAAAAATATTTGACCATATCTTTGTTTATTAGTTTTATAATGTTTTTGAATGTTATCAAGACTGATTGAACTCATATGTGTGTGCAGATGTTGGGCCAGTGCGACCAGCAGTGCACCCAAGGGCGGCAGTTGCCATTCCAGCAGGAGAGGCAGTAGGGAGGGTTGTCCTTCACGATTTGGACATAGCAGAGACCCTTGCAGTATTGCAGGATCAGATTGAGGGTCTCACTCTTGGTATTTAGGATGTGAGGACCGATGAGTTACCTCTGAGATTACAGCACCATACTACTAGCATGCCAAGTCGATGGACTAGGCCCTTGCATATGATCGCACAGGCGGTGACATGTTATCACCAGCATCATTAGCTTAGGATGCTTTTCCGCATTCATTTTTGATTTTCTTGGTTGTGTGACAGATTTTGTCTTGGATACAAAACATTTTTTAAAAACTATAAACAGTTATATATTTTTATTTTCGGAGCTTTGTTTTGGTTAAGTTATGTGATCTTGATGCAAATTTTAATGTGAAATGCTCTTCTTTACGAATGCTGCAAAAGTCTGTCTAAGACATAATTTTCTAATGAATCAGTTAATGTGTTTAAGTTTCTAGAAATGTGTTGATATTGAATGGATTCAAACTACCTTTCCAAAATCCTTACTCTTAGGAACATACGATAGATAGCTAGGTTCCAAATGGAATAGACGCCAGTAAGTTGTAGAATGATGAGTTACGAATCTAGCCTGACAACAAGTCGGCATATGCCATGTGAAATGGCATCAGAGAGAAGCTCCATCAACATGTTTTACACAGCGATATTGTTCATTGATTGACCAATACATATCCCCCTGAAACTCACTAACTCGCCGCTTGGAGCAAAAATGGCCCAGGCTGCAGAAGATAGGTTTTGCATTCTACGACTAGCTCCGTCGGCATACCTAATGAACGTTTCCAAAAATTCAGCCATCTGCAACAAATGCAAAGTGGATTACCTAACCAAAATGACAACTCTTGACGAAAACAAAAATGTAACAAAAGCATATCTATAAAGAGACTACTACACCTGATCAAGCATAGTAACGCTTAAGATACAACCCGTTTCGGGGTTGCGACAGTGGAATCCCATCGTAATCTACTAGCTCGTAGACTCCTTTTTCTAATACTCTTTTAACAATGTAGGGGCCCATCCACAATGGTTTGAACTTACCTGCTCCCAATTTATTGGAGTCTTGATCGTAAAGCAAGACCAGGTCACCTTCTGAGAAGACACGAAATTTGACATTTTTGTCAAATTGCGCTTTGACACGTTTCTTATGGGCTTTGCTAGCCAATGCGGCATCATGAAGGGTTTCATCCAATTGGATTAGTTACAAGAAACAAGCCTCTTCCTTTGAAGTTTCAGGAAGTAGATTGATTGCGAGCTTGAGAGATGAAATTTCACACTGAATCGGTAAAACCGCTTCCAGGCCATACACCAACTAAAAGGGTGTAAATCCGGTCGCATTTCTTACCGATGTCCTATATGCCCATAGAGATAAGTATAGGATTAAGTGTCAATTCCGTTTGTGGACTCCAATCATCCTTTGCAGCATGCGCTTCAGGACTTTGTTGATGGCCTCAAGTTGTCTACTAGCTTGCGGATAATATGGAGAAGAACTGTCGTGGGACAGTCCTAATTTGGCAGCTAATTCAACCATCATGTGATTGCGAAAATGCAATCCATGATCTGTGACTACAGCTTGTGGAACACCAAATCTAGAGACTACAAGATTGAAAAAGAAAAGAGCAATCGTTTCACCGTTGTTGTTTAATGTAGGCATCGCCTCGGCCCATTTCATAAAATAGTCAACAGCGACTATGATATACCCATGCCCCCCAGCCGAGGTGGGGTTGCATGTCATGAAATCTATGCCCCATTTGGCGAATGACCCAACAACAACTATTGGATGCAGCGGTGCGGGTAGTAGTCTAGTTTTGTGGTTGAATATCTAAAAAGCATGGCAACTTTTGACTACGATTATGCAATATTTGAATATAGTAGGCCAGAAGTAACTAGCTGGTAAGATATTTTGTGCCGTAGCATAACTAGATTGATGCCCCCCACATGCACCTAAATGACAATCATTCAAGACTTTTTCAGCCTCCTCATGCGTGAGGCACCTTCACAGAACTATATCGACACCACGACGGTAAAGTGTATCACCGACGATCATGTAGTCTTTGGCTTGGTATCGAGTACGCCGTTGTTCGGAGCGAGAGGTTTTAGGCCCAAAGGTTTGGGTTTGGAGATAGATCAGTATATCCCCATACCACGGATTGCTTGAGGATATCAAAAACAGAGTTTCATCCACGATTGATGCTTTAAATGTTGAATCGTTGGACAACGATGGGATGTCACATAGTAACTCCACGAAAACTAGAAATTTCTTTGATTTGGATTTTGTGAATTCCAAATCAAACTCTTGCAAAATGGCTATCCATTTGAATATTTCCCCCCTAGTAATTGACGCGATAGAATGTAGGTCATATGGTTGCAATATGATGGATGGTAGTTTTGCAAAAGAGGATATAGTGTCGAAATATCTATACTTCTTGAACAGCCACTAGAGCCAGCTTTTCAAAATAGGAGTACTTGCTTTCTGTATCATTTAAGTTTCGACTTAAATAATAAACTGGATGTTCAATTCCATTGTCTTCTTGGACTAAAACCATTGCGATGGTTGTATCCACTGTGGCGAGATACAGGTTAAAGTCTTTTTGATAGTTAGGGGCGTACATTAATGATGCTTTTATTAGGGAATCCTTTAAAGCATCAAAGGGAGCTTGCGCAACCTGATCCCAGTTGAAGGGCACTTATTTTTTCAAAAGACGTGTATAACCTTTAGCAAGTTTGGCGTAATTTGGAATGAACCTCCTCAGAAAGTTTGCTTTCCCTTGGAGTTTCTCATTCTGAAGCAAATTTGAAGGTGGAGGCATTTCGATGATTGCCTGAACCTTACATGGGTCAAGTTGAATTCCATCCTTAGAAACTACGAAACCAAGTAGCCAACCAGAACTGACACAAAACACACACTTGTGTGGATTGAGTTGTATCTTGTAGTATCAACAATGTAGGAATATAGCTCTCAAATGTTGCGGATGATTAGTCCGCTTTCGCGAATGAGACGGTAGATTGTCGAGATATGGTTGAACGATGTGTTTGATGTCATGGAAGGCATAGTTCATCACCCTCTGAAAAGTTTCCCTTGCGTTCTTCAAATCGAAAGGTAGTTTGTGGTACGCGAATGTTCCCCATGGACATATAAATGTAGTCTTCGACTGGTCCTGTGGGTGGATGTTGATTTAATTGTATCCAGAAAATCCATCCATGAATGAAAAGATTTCGCATTCGACACATTCATCAATTATCTGATCGATGAAGGGTGTAGGGTAGTTGTCCTTTGGACAAGCTTGATTTACATCCCTGTAATCAACACACACTCTAATCGTTCCTTTCTTTTTCATCACAGGAACAATATTTGATACCCAATTAGTTAGAGTAACAGGGTAAATGAAACCAGCATGTAAAAGTTTTTCAACTTCTGCCTTGATGTTAGCGGATTTCTTCGGGTGAACCGATCGAAGCCATTGTTGTACTAGTTTGACATCTGGATACATCTTGATTTCATTTTCAACGATGCTTGAGTTGATGCCTGGAATTTCTTCGTATGACCATGCAAACACATCTCTGAATTCACGAAAGAGAGCACAATATATTTCCAGTTCTGAAGAAGAACAAGATTTGCCAACATGAATATTCTCTACAACATTAGGTTTGGTCAAGATATTTATGGTGATAGTTTCTTCAATATTGGACAAATTTCACTCGGAATCCACCGTATTTACAGTATTTGATAGAATTTAAAAAACTGAAGGATGATTAAAGTTGCCAGAATAATCTTCGTCGTTATCTTGAAGATGGGAATGATGGTGGTAATCTTCCCATGGTGCCTCTCCTATCATCATTAACTGAATGATTCCTTCGTCTGTAGAATGTATACGTGACAAGGATCCGAAGAGATGCCATATTCTAGAGACCTATCTATCCAAACACTTGATGAGTGTTGATTTTGGTTTGCCACCCAAGCCTAGAAAATTGATTGCTACAAAATTTCTATGGGGCTTGGGGGTAATACCTGGCGATGATCCATACTAACAAAATGTTCAAAAATCTTCTTAGTCTTTGATGATGTAGAAGATACCATATGACAGGTTTCCACTGTGGCCACTTCCGCCAAATTACTCGGAGGTGGGAGGGAAAAAGTACCCATGAAGGTGGGGTCTTTTAGGAGACCTACTCCGACATTTTGAAGCGATTTAGAGCTTCATTGGATCATTGGAATGCTTCCCATAGCTTGTGAACTGTTGGGGAAAAATTTTATTTGGTCAATGATTGTAATTCCGCCTTAGAAGGGAAATGCAATCTTTCTAAAATACATTGACAAAACAACAGCCATAGCATAAATCCAGGGCCTTCCTAGTAGGATATTGTAATCAAGGTTTCCATCAATAACTTCGACTTCAATTTCTACTGTCTTGCCCCCCAGTTCAACTTGCAAGTTACTTAATATCCCATACGACGTGTATGTTCTTCCATCGAACACTTTTAATGTCGTTGATGATCGTGACAAGGGTGGTGAGCCTAAATTTTTCTAGCAACTCATTGACATAATACAGGTAGATGCCCCCTCACCAATGATTGTTCGATGAATTGTTTTGTTGAGGGCTTTTACCTGTATAAGGAAAGCGAGTTGGGCTGGTAACTGAGGTTCATATCCTTTGTGGTTAAAGGCCACCAGATTGGAATCTGTTGGGTCAATCCCACCTGTTGCTGATAATAAAGCTTGATTTTGGGAGGGGCAATTCTGTAGTACTTCTAGTGTCAACATAGTGGATGGTGATTGAGCTAGATCCTCTACTATATTATAATTCGGTGTTGCTCGAGCACGAGGATTAAATGTCGATTTATGTACTACTCCCTTTGGTGGCTTTATTGTTAGTTCAGGAATGATGGGTGGCACAACTTCTAACAAAGTTGTTGTCGAACTACTGGGTTGATCTATAGCTTTGTTGTTCGACATCTGTGCATTCCCATAATCTTTATTCCTCGTCAATATCAAAGCATCATTTTGCTGCTTTGAGATGGATAACATAAGCACTTGGGATGGGGAAGCATGATCGATAGCAACCAGATTAATTTCTGGTTTTGGAAGCGGATCAGTCAATATTGTTGAGGTGCTTGAAGTTTTTAAAAATTTCTTGACCTCAGCTCTATGTGGACAATTTTTTGTATAATGGTCCTCATTACATATGAAACATGGTTGATTAGGTTTCTTTTGCCCAACAGGGTTTTCAGAAGATTTTTCAGGAGTTGAATCTTCCTATTTCTTCTTTTTGTTTTTCCCTTTCTTCTTGCCCCCTGGTTGCTTCGGTTCTTTGCCTTTGTCAGATGACATGGCATTAACCTCCAAGGCAAGAAGTTTGTCATTTGATTTTTTACTAGAAACTGCAAGGGCTTTACCAATTTGAGCCTTTACGGCTTGCGTACTTGAGGTACCAATCATGCCATCGATGGCATGAGAGTCCCTGTTTGATTTAGGAGGTGGAGGAACATAAACTTCTAGTCTAGGAGCGTCAGGGATTCTGTCATAGAGCATGCCAGACTGAGTATAGATAAAGTCTAAATATTGTGCACGAGCAATGACTTTCTCTTTAGTGACAACTCCTCCTTTCACCACATCTTCTGTAATAGAAGGTAATAATGACTTAATAAACCACTCATCTAGAAGCTAATCAAGAACATACGTCTTTACCATTTGACGACGGTGTCACCACTCATGAATATGATCAGAAATGTGAGTGGTTGTTGTCTATTTAAAGTTGGTTAGGAGTTTTGTTCCCATTTCATACCTTATGGGTAACTGAGAGTGGGTTAAAAAGGTAGTGGCAAGGACACTAAAGTTATCGAATGAAGCTCTATGCAATTCAATGTACCATTTCGCTGCTGGACCAGTTAGCGTTCGTTGAAAAAGGCAAAGCCTAATCGAATCATCATTGAGGGTGTTGGACAAACACCACAAATGAAAGGTCATTACGTGATTTGATGGATCTTCACCTGGATTTCCATTGAATTTAGGAATATCAGAGGGAATTTTATGAGGAATTGCTAGCCACCAAGGGATATAAGCAATTGGATCATTCGTTAACTAGTTCAAATCTGGTAATTCTAGAGTTGCTACAAAAGGCAACTGTTGATTCAAGTTTGGCAAAGCAAACCCAGGATAAGATGGGATCGCCTGAGCAGTAGGTCTTTGCATACCAGCATAATGTATCTGATGTTGGTAACTTTGATAAGGTTGATGGACACAACCAGTATAGAATGGTTGTTGATAACCATTTTGAAAATGCGATTGTCCATTACCTAAAGAGCCTTATTACTCAGGTCCTCAGTAAGCTTACTGGAATTGGGGTTGTTGATATCGCACCAGCCATGGTTGCTGAAACATTTGTTGTTGCCCAATACTGGATGATTGACCAAAATGCGGAGTGATAACACCCATTTGACCCTGAGTCATTCCAATTAAGGAAGCACTAATCTAATATTGTGATTGACCCATAGAGACAAGAGGCTATTTTACTGCAACCTGAGAAATTTGAGGTTGAAATACAACAGGTTGTGCTTGTACTTACAACACAGTCCCAATAGTAGGTGTAGTGGTAATATTTTACACAGGTTGGGTTGGTTGCATTGAATATACAACCCCTGGTTGTTGAGGCAGTATTGGTATCCAACCACCGGATGTAATTCCAGTTTGACATGAATTTTGTTGTGAGCTCTCATATGGTTGTTTTCCAGGAGGGAACAATGAAAAATCATACTTCCCCCCATATGGTGGCAATACAGTGCTCAAACGATAGATGGGTCTTTGAAGACCGGGCTGCCCAAATTGAAACTGGTATGCAAGACCAATTTGTTGAGTTTCAACATAAGAAATGCTATATAGGATCCTGGAGGAACCAATGGGAACAAACCATGTTATGAAAACAGTCCCTGGGTGGACTCCATCTAGTGATTGATGACTAGTTGGGACAGATGGTATACCAGCAAACATTGTAGGAGTGGTAGTAGGAAGTTCTGTTGTGGCTGTATCGGATGACACAGTCCTAGATGTTGACGGTTGTTTAGACATATTTAGCCTATCCAAAATATTTCCTAGTGATTCGATAGGAACTTGCGATGAAGGATGATTAAAAGAACTAACTTCAGGAATAGAAGGATATAGGTGGATCCCAGTTCCAAAATGCAATGGAGTATTGGATGGAAGATCCTCTACAACTTCTTCTATAGCAATCAGTCCAGGTGGAAGAGGTATATTGTCAGGTCCGTAAAATATTTCCGGAGCCGAAGAAGGTATAACTTCTGCAGTGACAAATACTGGAGGGGTAACACATTCTGAATTTTGGAACTCAACTTCCAGATGTTCAGGTAAGTGAAATTCAATTTCTGGATCAGCTCTAGATGAAACTGTTTCAGGTATAGAAGCATCTATTGTTACACTAGGATTAGTTCTAATGCCCCCTTTTAACTGCAGAACTTATTTTGTAAAGGCAGATGTACCAGAAAATATCGAAGTAACTGTAGTCTCTGATGATGTTGAAACACAAGTTTCAAATAAACCAGGAGAGGTGGACTCAGTTAAACGAGACCATTTCACCCTGAATGGTTTCATTTCTAGAGTCAAAGATGGTTCCCTCACTAGCATCCACGAACAACGGGGTTTTGATTCACTTTCTTCCATGATTGCGGATTACTTGATCAACTCAAAATTAAAAAGGGGTAAATGTTATTCCAAATTAAATAAATTTTATGACACTTTGACACAACTTTGCTTTTTCAATTTTTAAGAGTCGAGAAAAAGCTAAAGATGACTCTAGTCGCCTTCGATTTTTAATGAGCTTGAAGTGACAAGTGCTAATATGGACCTTTTCTTTTAAGGAGTCGAAAAGGAACGAAAGTGACTACTCTGGAAATCTAGAGAGAGGGATTACCAAACCAATCGCAAAAGTGCAATATACACCTTGGTGGTAAATTAAAGAGAAATTACCAAGGACTTTACATACCACAGTCAATCTTCCTAAATGTTGTGTTCAGTGCATTGCAATCGATAGGGCAGAAGACATGGCTTCCTAAGGATAAAGGATATCAGCCTATTGTGGTCTCCCAATATATACTCGACAGTACGGGGAGCACAAGTCTGTACTGGCACTTGTCCTATCAAAGATGAGGAATCACTCAACCTTCGATGAAAACGATAGTTACCAGGTCTTACGACGCTGGAACACATCTCTAGCCTAAACTTCTACATGTGTTGCGTTAGGTTCCAAAGCGTTTTTATGTTCATTAAGATTTATTTTAGAGTTGTTCTTGCTTAGAAGTTTGTCTTTCAAGGTTAACCGTGTGGTGTAGATGTAAAATTCCTAAATATGCAATCTAAAATGATAAACAGTTGTTTGTTTTCTTTTAGCAATGAAAATCCTAGCTACTAAGGAAAGAAGATAATGATTCTTTAAACAGAGAGCAGAGAGCACACACTAAATTCACTTTTCCTAAATCATTTTCCACATGCAGTCTAAATGCAAATGCACATGCATGTATTTGTTTTTCCATTTCCTTAATGTGAGAATGCCCAAAAGGAAAACGAAGTACAGATATGAACTATTTTCTTCAAAGCGACACTTCAACAATTTCTTTTCAAAATGAAAGGAAGACTAAAACGACACTTTCAATTTCGAATGGAAAAATAATTTTGACACTTCAAACATTGACAATTCAAATCAAATACAATGGCAAAAGTACAATCGACTATATAGAAGAGGAAGACTTTACAACACTCTTCTTTTGACTCAAAATGACAGTTACGACACTTCTTTACATCAAAAATGATAGTTCGATTAAGCTACTTTTGACAAAGAAGGACTGTAAATGATGAAAAATACATTAAAAAAAAAAAAATCAAAAATCCTTATCAATGGAGGCTGAATAATGTAAAGGAATAAGGCTTCAGCAATGATATACTGATCATGAGCAGCAAGACTATTGAATAAAGCTGAAAACAAGGAGGAAAAAACCAATTTCTAGAGAGAGTAACAATATCATTTAGTCATCGCACCTGTCCTTATGGGAAACAGGGATGCATCTCACCTGCAACACACGGGAGGTGCGATGCATATAGGCTACCAGTTAGAGACAGTGCGATGGACCAAGGAACGAAACTGAGCTTGGTTTTTGCTCAAAACTTGTAGCTAAGTTCAGTGATTTAGGCTGAGCTATGATAGACAGAAAAAAAAAAGTACAGGGGTATGATCTTATGAGGTTATTGAGCTACCACAAGGGCACTTAGGATGTTTGCAAGTCAGATGTTCAGTTCATAAACCAACCCAGAGATTGACTGAAGCAGCGTTGATCTACTTTGCACTCGTATAGGAAGAGCAGTATGAAGGTTAGCTGGCTTAACTTCAGGCTCCGTCTGTAGTTTATAAAGCAAACAACAGTAACAAAAAAACAAAATATTCACTCCCCAGCAGTGTCGCCATTTTGTTTTCAGGAAAACTAGTGTCCTTTCGATCTGCTAGTCCCACTAAGATAGGTAGCTATCTTAGAAACAAACAATTCAAAGCACTCTAAGATTTCTTTTATGTATGATAGATAAGAGAGAAGCAAAGAAGACCAACATGTATCTTTCGCTTGGATCCTTGCTTGTTTTCTCTCTCCCTTGATAGAGCTTGCCACTCCTCTCCTACTTATCCTGCTTTAGAGAATACCTATAGAGGCAAAGCAACAAAACACCATCAAAACATCTCGATGTATGATATCATAAACAATGCAGAATTCGAAATACATTAACCATACAATTGCATCCACAAATAAAAAATTTCACAAATACACGATTATATGGAGGAAAACTCAAAGAACTTTATTGATAGTAGAAATAGAAGAGAGGATTACAAATCCAGCATCATCCTCCCAGCATCAAAGTCCTCTTCACCTCATGAAAAGCAAGATCACTCAGATGAGGGATCCATTTATAGATATTTGCAGAGGGTTGAGTTAGCTTCTGGGTGTTTTACTAGTTTCATTCCACTGATAGTTCTTGGTTCCACTTGGAGATTTCATTGATCTCTTATTCATCCTTGGGAAAATTCAGAGAGGCAAGTGTCATATGAGAAGTTTCTAGAAGATTCTTTGGGTTTCCACTTAGAAAATTGTCTCTGCCATTTGTCTACTCTCACTCATCACACCCCACAGAAGGCTCTTTCAGTGTGCATTGCACCTGGCTAGTGTAGCAGTCAGTATGCACCGCACCTTGACCATGGATCAGTCTATATGGTCCAGTTTTGGCCAATTCTGAGTGGTTTTTTAGGTGGAACTTCTAGGAAATGAAGTAATCAGTTGACCATGATCCTTTAGGGTATGAAACAACACTTTTAGGGGTTTAAAAGCCCTTGGTTTATCGACATATGTGATTGGGGTTGCAGTGCCCAAATATGTCTATAACACCTTACCAAGCCTTCTATCCTTGCAGCCTGCACACAAACCATCCCATGCTTTACCACAGAGAATTCGGCCTTCTCTATGATTGTCCTTTCAGTGTTCTTCAATAGAAAAAAACTCATGATTTAGCCTCCTCATGCTAGTTGTGGTTCTCCTTCTCTTGATTTGTGGCTCTCCTAGGGATAATCTCTTGCACAAGTGAAGTCACATTCCAACTTGTGACTAGGCCTCTCCTTTGCCCTCTATTTATACTCTTTTGTGAGTTCCTTGGGGGTCTTATTTGTTCTTCAAGAAACCCTCACTTAACCACTCAACAAAAAATTACAATAATAAATTATTATCTTGGGTTCCAAGCCCACTACTTTAGGTCAGAACCCCCAAACTTGGGTATCTTTCCCATAAGCTCCCATTTTGTGGGTTTCTTTCACTCAAAAATATCTTTCCTAGACAAAATTTGAAGACTATTAGCTATTTTTAACTTTCCTATTTTACATTTTACGCAAATTCATTTATGAGTGTTTATTTTTTATTTTTTTATTTTATTTTGATATGTGCAATTTTTTTATAACAACTATGAGGTGGGTTTGGAAGTAGTCGTCCTTCAAAGAAAGCATAATAGCTCATTGGCATAGCTTTATAGCGTCAAAAATACATAGGGGCTCAAGTGATTCTTGAAAACCATAACACTCATTGTTATCACACAAATATGTATTGGAAAATTTGTATGAAACTTTTAGATATTCAACCCTGTCATGGTTGAAAGTCTCTCTATTCACAAAACTTCATATTAGGTGCATAAAACTTCAATTTGATTAGCATACAACAAAGCTTCACTTTTGACTTGTTGATAAGCAACCAAAAGTGAAGTATTTATTGAGAATGAAATTTATAATGGTTCAAATTATATTTTTGAGAGTAATAGTAGCAATGGAATTGAGAGTGGTGCAAGAAACAAACGTGTGCATTGAGTGAAATAATTCAAAATAAGTGCACTTCAATATACCATCACACTGCAAAAAAAATTCATTTAACTAGCCTTTGATACATTCAAAGAGTTAGAATCAAACATAATTGGATGAAATCAAAAATTACTAAGAAGTTGGTTACACCATAATAAGTACCAAGTGTCAAGTTATCGTGAGTTCCTTTGCTTGCGGTGGATCTAGTGGTCCGAGAGACTAGAACATAGAAAGGTGAGATCTCCGCTACTACCAAAGAATCTAAGAAAAGTTGTCCAACTCTTATATTGGTGCTCCAATATGCATATATGGAAGAAACATTTCCTCTCTCAAACTATTTAATCTAATGGCTCAAAGCAAGGAAAAGTTGGAAAGGCCAAAAGCTTTGTAAGTAAAGCCATCCTTTATTACTTCTTGACTTTCAATTATTTTGGAAAAATAAAAATTAAATAAATAAACAAACAAAAAAATATTTGCCTCACTTTTTGAGTGGAAACATCAACAAAATCCACTTTTCACATCTCTTCATTGAATTGAAAAAATCTTGTTTTTCCTCTAGCTTTACTCATGAAGACATTTAGTAAAATCTTCATTCTCTAATTAAAAATATTTGACACCTTTTCCATGTGATTAAATAATTAAATACAAACTTAATTATTTAATTGTTTCACAACTTATGTCTTTGAATTCATAATCCATGAAAATTTACCCATATATATGATTTAGATCCATACCAAGTGTCATCTCAATATTGAATCCAATGACAAAGATGTTACTCAATTCCTCACTATTTCATGCAAAGGAAGCTTACACCACCCCTCAATTACTAGCTAGGAACCACAACCAACACGTGCACCTACCAAATATATAAACTTACTAATTATATACAATCCTGAAAAGGCATTCTTCCCCCAAACATAAAAAAGGTATGAAAATACAAATTTTGGTCAAATGACATAATGGGCCATAATAACAAAAAAACAATATTGCACAAAAGCAAACAAGCAAACAAAAAAGTGCCATTCCATATCTGAGTGAAAACAATCCCATTAGACTCACTTTTTCACTAGGGTCAAGAAGGAGTAGTCAAATCTGATGTTTGGGCCCTTAATGGTTTGAATATCAAAAAATCAGAATTTCCCAAAATAGCTTTTCCTGAAAACTGATGAAATCCAATATATAAGTTCCTTTGATCAACGATTATGCCATGAAGCATCTAGAAATAGACTAATGTTACTAGGTCTCACTAGACCTTAATCCTTCAATAACAAGAGTTATATTGGGGTTAACGCCGAAGAATCAAGGGGGTGATATCCCCTTGTGAGATGTCCAAAACCACTGCATCTCTATACTTTGAAACTGTGCCATTGATCAATGAGAAAGTATTTTTTAATAAGTGTTTGTCCACTGGGATATGGATTCAATTGCATGGTATCTCTATTTCTCAAATGCATATATAATAATGACCATGCTTTCCCATCTACAACCTGCAACTCATCTCGATAGTACACTCCTCCCAATAAGAAATGAGTTGAAGTCAACAACTAGGAGAAAGTCATCTAGTCATGTTCCAATGATGAAAACATCTGCTAGATGTGAAGGAACCTGCCAATAAGGCTAATGGGACCTAAGATATGAGTACAACTCATCAATTTGTAAAAGTGAGTTTAGGTTGAACCCTCGATGAATATCATCCAATCAAGACTCAATAATTCTCAACCCTATTAGATGCAAGATGGTCACCAATGAAGATAACAATCATCAAGGTACTTTGGATTTTGGATCAATCCTCAAATGATCTGTTAGAGCCAATAAAGAATGATTTGTTGAGACATATGCAATGATGAAATCCTCTCCCACAAAATGAATGTAATAGCCCTGGTGAAAATTCCATGTAAAAATATATAAATATCACAGATGATGGGACACATACTACAATTTGAATGGTGGGGGAAACATCCTAGTGGGTGTTGATTTGGTTTATTATGGCTAAGGAAATTAGTAAAGGAAATGGCTAAGTCTTTGGAAAGGAAAAATGGCGTTTTGGCACATTTATTTACATTGAAAATAATCAAAATTAGGACGAACGAAAGGTGAAAGGTCATAGGTTGCGTGTGAGAAGGAAAATGAAGAAAATAGAGGCCTCATCAATAAAAATTCTTCTGAGGGTCAGTGGGCAAGCTCTTAGTTAGGGGAAGCTCTTGGCTCAAGTTTTTTCTATGGTTATGCATTGGAGCAAGAAAGGAAAAGAAGGAAAGAGCAAGCAAAGAGCAAGCAGGGAAAGGCAATATCAAGCAACTACAACATGATTCATTGCAGGTATCGACTTGCGTGTGTATTTTTCTTGCTATATTTGGCATGCATGGTATTGCATGTGGTTCCTTTGTTGTTATGGCATGGGCTTTCCCAGGTGTAACAATGTTTTCATCTTATCCTTGCCATTTCCAAATAGCCATGGCATGACGGGTTTCTCATGTTTTGGTTCAATTGGATTTTTGGATGGATTCGAAGCTGAGTGGGGTGGATCTCTGAATGATAGAGCACATGGCCTAGTGACCCTTGAGCCACATTGTGGGTTGCGGTAAAGCCAGTATTGTGTTGCCTCGGTGGGCCTAGGAATCCTTGTCAACGAATGGCAGGATATACGGTAAAGCCAGGAGGTGGTTTACTCTCCGTTGGGCCTAGTAATCTTAGGTTTGGGATATGTGGTAAAGAATGGAGAGTGGGTTTCTGTTTAGGGCCTAGTGATCTGTGTTTGGATTGCAGTAAAGCCTGAGAGACTAGGAGACAAAAAAATTCCTCACGTTGTAGGTGGAGGAATCTAGTGGCATCCATGCTTTTTGGCCTAATGATTGGGTGGAGATCATGGTAAAGCATGTTATGATGTGTTCTGTTAGAGTCAATATTTTCATACTGCCATCAGTGATCAAAACTCCTATTTTATATCATATTAGGGTCCCATTCTGACATTTTTTCCATTCCACCTAGGTCCTCATGCAAATATTTACTCACTGATGGTAGCCCTAGTCAAAAAATCCCTACTCTCCCTCAAAAATCAATATTTGTTGGCCCACCTTCTTGTGTCTTACTGAGCATACATTTATCATAAAAGCTCATTTCATCATGTTTTGTGTCAGTCAAGTTCACATGGAGTCTTATCATTCAAGGTCCCATTAGGTCACTAGGTTTCATTATCCAAGGTCCAATAATACTCCATTTCACTGCATAAGGCCAAAAAAAGTATGAGAGTGAACAAAATAATATCCCTTTTTCACTTTAAACATGTGAAGATGCTTGCCAAAGTTGTAATTTTGATTTCAAGTATGAGTTTCATCCCAAATTGTAATTTTATTCCAAAAACAGAGATGTAATTCTATTTTTTTATATTTATGTAATTTTATGTCATTATATGTAATAAGTAACTTCCCCAAGCTGCTAACTCAGTTCCACATGCCAAATGGACATTAAATGTCAAAACAAAAAATGTCTACTCCAGCAATTGATCAATCTACAAAGCAAAAGCACAAGGTAAAAAGGTATTAGTGAAATATTTCAAAATCCATTTCAAACATTAGAAAATGGGTTTTAAATGAACAAAATCAAATTTCATCAAGTAATTAAAACCCTCAAGACATCCATTTACACCTCATTTTCTTTTGTCATGGTCGAGCAACCTCAACCAAGGAGAAATTTTGAGTTTGACAGGTGAAATTAGCAAAACAGAGTTTTCGCTTCAAATTTGTCATCTAGAGGGCACGTTTGTGTATTACGCTATGTGTTTCAGTGTTATGCTACGTGTTTGACCAGTGGAGGGTGAGTTTCAATGATACGATGCTTATTTGTGTAGTGAAGGGTGCGTTTCATTTGTGTGTTGCAGGTTTGACTAGATTTGCTCTCCAACTTCTAAAACAAATTTCCATTTCCTCTGAAGCTTCAGTTTGGTTGTTTTCTTCCTCCAGCAAGTAAGTAGCACTAAAATATACCCTCCTTGATTTTCACAACTCATAAATTCATGGTGTTAAGTCTCTTTAGTGAAATTTGGAGTTTTCAAACCTACAAACCCTAGTTTCATTTCCACACCTCCAATTTCACTTCGTAGTACTTCTATTCCCTTCCCATATCCCTATTAAACCCTTTCCTAACCCCCATATCATTTCACTACTTCCCAAAGCCCTTTATTCCCAAAAGTCTAATACCTAGGTGCTATATTTACCTAAGCTTCCAAAACCACTAAAATGTAATAAAATTCCCTACCCCAAATCCCTTTACACTCCCACTCCCTGTGACTTTCCTTAAACCATAAACCCCTTCCCTCATCTCCCTAAATTTCCTCACACCATCCCTAACTCCCTATACCTATATTCCACTATCATTTCATCTCCTTAGGGTTTTAAAAATCATGACACCATGTCAGAAGAAGAAAACTGAGGTTCTAGTGAAGAGGAGGAAAGAGAGAGGAGAAAGCCAAACGAAGGAGGGAGAATCCTTAGACTTGATCCAAAAATACCAAGGAACTCATGGCATATCCCATGACTGTGACATATTTTAAACATCTAGGATATTTTTAATTCTGTGAGAAAGTACAAAAGGTCCAACATCGTCCTATGTTGAGTAGACTATTCATCTCCAATCTCCATGACAACCAGGTAATCCTTGTTGTTATCACTTTCACTATGTCCACTTCCATCATATCAGCTACTACTAGAATCCCAGATGTTGGGGAAAAATGGTTTAAGCAAACAAACTTGGAGGAGCATTACTATGAGCCATATATCAAACCTAGATACAAGAATGATAGAAAGAGGCTTTTTCCTTTCTCTTAGCTCCGAGATAGATATGTTCCCATGATGAAAATCATCATGAGATACTTTACTTGTGAAGGAAGGTTCTCTAGACTTTATACCTATCATATCTGGCTACTCATGCACTTCACAAGGGTCAATATGCTCAACATACCCTATTATCTACTCCCAGAGCATTTAAGAGATGGCATATATTGTCCAAAAAAGAGAATATGAGCATCAAATGAGGATTATTTTCCACCACTTCCTCATCAAATCATTGTCCTCCATCACCTCAAACAATTGAATATTGCATGGAGTACCTTCATAGCCAATGACATATTCATTGATCCATCTATTCAACATGTTCAAGATGTTCCTTCATCATTTCATCCTTCCACATCCATTCCTCCATCTCAACCCACAGATCATGCATCATCATCTGATCAGTCTCCTTCACCATCACCATTTCATGAGCACATTGAGTCACCTAGCAAAGATGAGATTTGTGAGCTAGAGCAGACAAAGCAGGTTGAGATCATCAAGCCTAAGAGGGAAGATTGGGGCATATTGGCACATACTTATTATAGAGGTCATAGGCAGGTGTTTGCCCCACAGATTGTGGGAGGGGCCCTGCCTTCTTCACCAATAAAGTAGGTACACACAGGAAAAGAAAAGATTACAAAGGCAAAGATCCAACATGAGGATGAGGACCTCCATGAAACAAAACAGGATTTCGACCTTGTTGACCTAGATGAGCATAATGACAATGAGGACATTATCATAGTCATCAAGGAAACATATGCATACATCAGGGAGCTCCATACCAACTTAGAGGGGTCTAAATTTATTATTTCATATTATCAGTAAGAAAACTAGTAGCTTCAAGCCAAGCATGATACCATGGAGATTCAGCTCATCAAGGAAAAAAGAGAAGAAATGAAAGCCAAGGCATTACTTGATGAAGCCTATGACAGTTATGGTGAACCTGAACAAGAAACAAAAAGCAGACCTAGGACTAGAGGGTTGAAATGAGCTCTAGAACTAGAGAGACAAAGGGAGGTTGAGCTTGCAAATAAACTCACATGGAATGAACAGTTTTCCATCATGATTAATGAGAACCGGGAACATTGGCTTGACAAGGTAAACCAGCATTTGGAGAAGCTACTAAAAAATACCAATAAAGAAAATGACATTTAGAGAAAGATGGAAAAACATTATGCTGTGAGGAATAAGATTGCGAGGGCAAAGCTTAGAAGAGCTAATGCAAAGATTGAAGCCCTAAAAAATCAAGAGAGGAAAGAAGACTTGAAATCCTTGCTGAAGCCTCAATCCATGCATAAACCACATGATCAACAATCATTTCCCCAATTTTGAGAAGTTTTGTGGTAATTTTGAAGTTTTTGTGCTTTTTAAGTAATCATACATAGTTTTTTTTATAGCTAGAATGCCAAGGGCGTTGCGCATTTGTTTGGGGCGCTTTTTGGCCAAAAGAAGACCACCATTACATTCAGAGAATGGAAGACATGAAGGAAAACAACTTTGAAAGCCTTGGTTTTCCGAAATGGCAGGTGAAAAGGTGAAAAAGAACCTAAAAAATCAATGTTTTGCCTCCTTTTTCACCTTGGTGCTGCGTGTTTGACCAGTCTTGGGAGAATCAACTTTTGGAGGGTCAAATCAAGTCCATTTTGTAAATTGAAGGTATATTTGGAAACCAAATAGGACAAGCTTTCCAATGAGATATCTTGGGCTCAATTTGGACATTGGGAAGGCAATCATAATCAGCTTTCAATATGGAGGGCGTGTTTGAAACAGAGAGGGCGTGTTTGACAAAGAGATGGCGTGTTTGACCAGTTGCCTGACTTTTCATTGTTTTTCTCTAGATTTGATTTTCATCTTGGGAAATAAAATTTTTACTGATGTAATTAATGTTGTAAATGTAATTATGGTATTTTTTCTATTACCTAGGGTAAATGCATTAGGTAAATAGTCTCTATGAGGTGTAATGAATCAATTTCATTGTAATTAGGGATGAGTTACTTTGACCACCCTACACTCTAGCTATAAATTCAGATTTTGGTGGAACTTCTCCTCCTCTCATGGATTCAATCCCTAAGGTTGGGAGGAGTTTTTTTTAGGCCTATATCTTGTATTTTTTAGTCTTTTCAAAGATTGGACTCAATTGGATGCTGTTAGTTTGATCAGAGACACTATTGGATCAGAATTTGGTCAGTTTTTATAGATGAGTTGCATCTATTTCCTTGGGATACTTGTGGTATGGTTGTCTAGCATTGTTTTTTCTTCAGTTTCATTTGTATGAATGTATTGTTGGTCCACATTCCATTTCGTGTCTATTTTATGATCTCTTTCAAGTTGATAAATAAAAATCATATTACATGCTCTGTTTTGGGGAAGTTTTCATAATTTGTTCATATTTCTTCAGTTTAGGAAGAATACATATTTCATGCTCTTCCTAGCTCCTCACCTATCTAAATCATCTCATCCCAAGAAACCCTAATGTGCTAGCCTACCTACCTACCTTTCCTCTTTGAATGTCTGTGATCATATCTTATTTTCCCTGACCTAGCTTCTTTGACCTAATCCTCATCCAGTAACCCAATTTCAAACAAATAAAACCCTCTACAATTTATACCTAGCCTAAAACCCTAATCCATCCATCCCTCTTGGTTCTGATTCTATGGAGAGAGACCTCTCCATCTTGGTAGGGATAGATACCAAGTCAAAAGGTTGGTCTATGGTTACCTCAGCTGGACTCTTCCTCAGCCTTGGAGATTCAGAGGAGTGATAACATATTGGCATCGTTGTCGGGGACGTAGGTGACAGATCTTCCCTGAGAAAGATCATCAAAGTTTAGATCTGATTGCTAATGGTGAGCAATGATTAAGCATAAGAAGGCTGAAATCATTCACCTGGTGACTCCAGTGTCGACGAATCCAAAGGTTTAGAATTTTCATGGCAACTCCACTTTTCAAGAACCAGTAGTTTGAAAACCTTCTTGGTGACTTCATTGTTGTCAAGATGAGTTCTACTACAAGAAGAAATCCTAGGTATGCTCGTATGGGTCGATCTCAGATCCCTGGATTTCCAAATCCTATGCCTCATGTTGACTGGTTTACAAATATTCCTATATCTAAAAATGAACAAGAAGATGATGCTACTTTGCATTTAGTAAGGTTTCATGTACATATATGTAGACTAAGAGTTGAGTTTCCTGAGGACTATCTCATGAAGTTGTCTATGACTACCCTTGAAGATAAAGCTAGGGTACGGTATGAAGGGTTACCAGAAGGAAGCTTATGTTCTCTAAAAGATTTCCATAATGTGTTGTTCGACCATTATCTAATGTCTTATCTTTCTTTACAAATTTGTTGTGATTATAGTGAAGGTTTCATTGCATATTAAAAGTATTGATAATATCAAATGTATGGATGATGAAGAAATCATTGAAGCCTTCTCTGATTTTTCACTTTAACAACAGTCTGAAAAAGCTAGTCACTTTGATACACAAGATCATAGTCTGCATACAGTAGCTTCCTCTTTGCTTGAAGATGAAGGATTTTGCATCTTGATAGCCAAAAGGAATCACATGAAATGAATCAGCAGTCCGATGAAAATTTATATACTCCTTTTCTTGAAATTAATGAAGATATTCAACATCCTTGTCAAACTCTAGGAGGGAAAGAAGACAAATGTTGTTTTGTCCAAAGAAAACAAAGAGACTCCTCCTTTGACTGAAGAAGAAATAAATCATATTCTTAATTTGCAAATCCATATTCCATCCATTAAGAATGATGATGTTATTGTACAGTCTTGCCAGTTTCCAAGTGATTATGAAGAGGAGAATAGTGATAAAGAAGAAGTTGTTTTAGAGCCCCTTGTAGATACAAATCTTCCTCAAGGTTTAGAAAATGAAAGGTTTGTTGATGAAAAGGAGTTTGCCCCAGATCCCATAGATATGGACACTTATGTTGTTGAAAATATTATGGAGGATCCTTTTGCTAATTTGTTACAGCCATATGGAAATAATGCTTATTCTTCTCCTTCTATTGATTCACAAAAGGTAACACTTCATGCTTTTCAAGATCCCTTGGATAGTCTTTAGCACGCATTAGAGAAGATGAATGTTGTTTTGTTTATCAGCATAAATCTCGGTTCCAGTTTTCATTGTGAGTTACCTACATATACATCATTCTTCTTGCTCGAGGTAAGTGAGAGCAGAATTTCAGTAAGTAACCATCTACTGGATTGGTTACACTAGAAGGATCATTTCACCCAATCAGCAATAGTGGAAGAAGGGAACAAAGTGGAGGAACATGCCAATGTGTTGCCTTTGGCTCACGAAGAGGAAACAATTCAACTTGACAGTTGTTCTGATCTTTCTGTTGATCATCGAGATCTGTCCTTTGCACATGATTTTCAAGATCCTTTTACCAGTTTGCTGCAATCATCAGATCATGATGGTTATCTTGTTTTGAATCATAGTTTTCAACTTCAGTTGTTTGTTGACTTAACAATCTTCAATTTTTTTGTAGATAGTGTAAATAGAGGACAATCAAGTATTCAGTTGCTTGATTGGCTTCATTGGAAAATTTCTTTTACCTGATTTAGCAGTCATTTTCAACAGCTAGAATAGAATTGGGTATGGATTTTTTCAGCAACAACTTTCTTTCAAGTTCAGTTTTTAGCAAGTGATGACAAAATTCATCAAGGTTTGAAGCTCGAGGAGAAGGCCCTAAGGCTATGATGATCTGATAGTTTGGATTGAAGTTTTCAGTTTTCAGTTTGGTTGTTATTTTTTTACCGTATTGGCCCACATGGTTAGGCACTTGGTCTACGGTGTTCTTGACACCCCCAAGGAGCTGCCATCCCCAAATTAGGTCAATGTAGTCAGTGTTTTCATACTGCCATTAGTGATCAAAACTCCTCTTTTATATCATGTTAGGGTCCCATTCTGAAATTTTTGTCATTCCACCCAGGTCCTCATGAAAAAATTTACTCACTGATGGTAACCCTAGTCAAAAAATCCCTACTCTCCCTCAAAAATGAATATTTGCTAGCCCGCCTTCTTGTGTCTTACTGAGCATACATTTATCATAAAATCTCATTTCATCACGTTTTGTGTCAGTCAAGTCCACATGGAGTCGGGTCATTCAAGGTCCCATTAGGTCACTAGGTTCCATTCTCCAAGGTCCAATAATACTCCATTTCACTACATAAGGCCAAAAAAAGTATGAGAGTGAACAAAATAATATCCCTTTTTCATTTAAAGAGGATTTGCAAACATGTGAAGATTCTTGCCAAAGTTGTAATTTTGATTTCAAGTATGAGTTTCATCCCAAATTGTAATTTTATTCCAAAAACAAAGATTTAATTATATTTTTTATATTTATGTAATTTTATGTCATTATATGTAATAAGTAACTTTTCCCAGGATGCTAACTCAGTTCCACATGCCAAATGGACATTAAATGTCAAAACAAAAAGTGATTACTCTAAGAATTGATCAATCTGCAAAGCAAAAGCACAAGGTAAAAGGGTATTAGTGCAATATTTCAAAAGCCATTTCAAACATTAGAAAATGGGAATCAAATTTTCATCAAGTATTTAAAACCCTTAAGACATTGATTCTCTGAATGATGTAATCACTATAACAGAGGATGAAGTAATTTTTCAAAAAGAGAGTGGATTGAAGAAACACGAGAGTGCCGAAGTTAATAGGGTTTCAGCAATCAGTAGAGATCGTCCCCAAAGGAGGGCAGCAAAGGAGGGAGCTCAACTCCCTCCTACAAAGACGTTGTTGCTAGCATAAGTAAATCACCGAAGGGGAATAGTAAAGGTTGTACGAACGAAAGGAATAGGGATAATGAAAAGGAAGCATATGGGACCAAAACCAAGGAAAACAGCTGCACAAAGGACAAAGAAGAAGAATTCAAAAGTCAGGGTTCAAGAGACAAAAAACAAAAAGGACCTTGCAAACCAAAAGCAGAAATCTCTCCTAGAGTAATATT
Source organism: Pinus taeda (assembly GCA_000404065.3). Classification (NCBI taxonomy): domain Eukaryota; kingdom Viridiplantae; phylum Streptophyta; class Pinopsida; order Pinales; family Pinaceae; genus Pinus; species Pinus taeda. The sequence goes on from APFE030168945.1 coordinate 55,680, forward strand.
AAATGATCCTGCTCTGCAGGCACACAGGGAACACATGGGGACCTACGCCATTATTTGTAAATTCATGGGACTATGGCCCACTAAAAAAGCTTTACAGACGTGGATCAAGTATCACTGGAAACCCAAAGGAAGCATTGACCTACATCTTGGGTCAAAGGGATTCTTCACAGTGGTGTTCTCAAACATCGAAGATAAAGACAGAATATTCGAAGGAGGACCCTACTTTTTTGCAGCAGTTGGTCTCTATATGAGGCCATGGAGGAAGAACTTTGTCCCAGAGTGGGAGACTTTCTCTTCGGTTCCAATATGGGTAAGGCTTTATTCTCTACCTCTTGATTATTAGCAAACTGAATCGCTAGCTGCCATTGGCAATAAACTAGGACATTTTGTCAAAACCTCTGAGGCCACAAGAAGAGGAAAATATACCTCCTTTGCAAGGATATGTGTGGAAATGGATCTATCAAGAGTGCTTCCGGATGAAGTTATCCTGGAAGTCTTTGATGAGGAGTGGGTGCAAACAGTGGACTACGAGCATATCCCTTTCAGATGTCGTAGGTGCCATGAACATGGGCATCTGTTCAAAGACTTCCCTCTCAGTAAAGCAGACAACAAAGATAAACTTAATAGAATGAAGGACACAGAAAGCTTTCAGAAAGTGGAAAGTAGAGGAAAAGGAGGAAAAAAGGGGCTAAAGAAACAATGTAACAAGGGGCAAAAGGTCAGTCAAAACAAGTTTCAAGTGCTGGAAGAGAATGAAGAAATCACAAGAGAAAACCAATATCAGGAGGAAGGTACCAATGAAAAAGATAAAGAAGAGGACAAAAAACAGTCTCAAGAGATTGGTTCTCAAAAATAGGAAATGATAAGTGAAACAGAAATGGAGATGGACCAGGAAATGACCCAAAGTGAAACAGATCTAGAAGATCATGAACTACAAGAAATTCTCGACAAGGAAAACCTGGATCTGTAAGGATTCCTGATGCAGGGAACCAAAGGAGGAATAGATTCACTACCTCAAGAAGAATGCAACAGAATACAATAGTTGTTTTTATGGAAAACTCAAGAAAGTAGGCTGGAAAAAGGTAAAAATATTCACAAACAGGAGCACAAAGGGGTGAAAACAATGAAATCAACTCCAAGATTAGCTACTAGAAATCCAGGAAAGAAGAGAGGCGGGAAAAAACAAAATGAGCTCTTGATGGAGTGTGGAAAGCTAATGATAGATTCTGGTAAGATGAAAGATCTAACCAGTTACTCCTTTACAATCTTTAATTATGAAATTCATATATTGGAATCTTAGAGGTCTAGGAAGTAAAAGAAAACAAAGAATGCTTAGTAACATAATGAAGCTAGCAATGTCAGACATAATCTTCATTCAAGAAACAAAGTGCTCCATTCATAAATTAAAACAAATCCACAGCAAATTCCTTAATAGGTTTGAGTTTCTAGAAGTTAAAGCAGAGAACACAGCTGGGGGAATTCTCACTCTATGGAACCCCCAAAAATTCAGCATAATAGATGTGGAGGCATCAAGAAATTATTTATCAGTCATCATTCAACTAGTGTGGGTGTCAGACACCTTCCTGGTTACGAATGTTTATGGTCCTCAATGAATAGATGAGAAACTCAAATTTCTTGACTCCCTAGTAAATCTCAAAAGTAGACATGAAGAAATCCCCTGGGTCTTGGGAGGAGATTTCAACATAATTAAATCTCTTTCAAAAAAAAATGCGGTACCAGATTGCTAAGTAAAGATTCAGTAGTGTTCCAATCCTTCACAAAAGATATGAAAATGTTTGACTCTGAAATGCACAACGGCCTTTTTACTTGGAATAACAAAAGAGGAGGTGATGCCCAGGTCGCCTCCAAGTTAGACAAATTTTTTATATCAGAGGAACTGATGCTCACTAATAAAGAAATAACTTCCAATGTTCTCCCATTTGGAGGATTTGATCACTAGACGATTCAATTAGAGATCAAGGGGATCGATTCTCCCAAGAATAGACCCTTCAGATTTGAGAATATCTGGCTCTCACACCCAGATTTCATCAGCAACATTGAAAAATGGTGATCCAAAGATCTGCAGATCCAGGGCACCAAAATGTTCCTCCTTCATAAAAGGCTAAAGCACATAAAAATCAGACTCAAAGAATGGAACAAGAAGGCTTTTGGTAATATATTCGTAGACCAAAAATCAGTGGAAATTAAACTATAGGAACTAAACCAAGCATTGATCTTAGATGGTTTTGATAAAGTCAAGAATGAACAAGCTAATAAATACAATCAAGAATGGGAGAATTTATGCAAACAAGAGGAAATCTTTTGGAGACAAAACTCTAGAGTTCAATGGCTCAAAGAAGGTGAATGAAACACCAAATTTTTCCACAGATCCACCATGGCCAATAGAGCGCACAATAGAATCTCTTCGATATTGAATGAGAATGGGGAGCTTCAGACCTCTCATAAGAATATCGAATATGTGCTGGTTCAGCATTTCAAAGGCATCATAAAGGAAGACCATCTAGACAGAGAACAATGCATTAAGGAAATTACAAAAAATATTCCTAAAATGGTGTCTAGAGAGGATAATTTTAACCTGAATAAATCAGTGACTGAAGAAGAAGTCAGTGAGGTTATTAAGGATATGCAGAATGGAAAAGCTCCAGTTCTGGATGGTTTTAATGTAGACTTTTTCAAGGCCTGCTGGAATGTGGTCAAACAAGATATTTTAAATGTTGTAGAGGACTCCAAAAGAAGCGGGGCCATTCTGAAAGCCCTCAACACCTCCTTCATCTCCATGATCCCCAAACAGAATTCAGCCCTAACTCCTGATAAGTTCAGACCCATTGCTTTATGCAATGTTGTTTATAAAATTATTTCCACAATTATGGCTAACAGAGTCAAACCTCTTCTTCCTTCTTTAATTTCAGGGGAACAATCTGGTTATGTGGAAGGAAGACAAATCCTAAACAACATTATTCAAGCCCATGAGGTAGTTCATTCACTTACTAGCAAAAGGTAGGCGGGTATGATCATGCAATTAGATATTGGAAAAGCGTATGACAAGGTGAACTAGATTTACATTAAGAAAGTCCTTACTGATTTTGGGTTTAATCACAACTGGGTCAGATGGGTTATGGCTCTGTTTACTTCTTCCATCTTTTCAATTCTAGTGAATGGCTCACCCTCAGAGATCTTCACTCCTTCCAAAGGCCTTAGGTAGGGAGACCCACTCTCTCCCTTTCTCTTTATCCTCATGATGGAAGGTCTTGGCAGATCCATTAATCAAGCCAAAGTCTCAGTCAAGATCAAGGGCCTCCAATTAATGGAGAATGGTCAAGCAATGACTCACCAACAATTTGTGGATGACACCATGCTGCAGGGTATCCCCACAGTCAAAGAAGCTTTAGCGTACAAACAAATCCTAAATGACTTTGCCTTGGCTACAGGTATGGAATTTAATCTCTCCAAATAAAAAAAAAAAAAAAAAAAAAAAAAAAAAAAAAAAAATCTTAAACACTAACATTGCAATTCAGAGGAACATCTCCAGAATTCTGGGCTTTCAAAGGGATTCCCTCCCTTTAAAGTATTTGGGAATTCCCCTTACAGCTAAACCATTGCACAAAAGTATTTGGGAACCAATGCTCAACAAGATGCAAGACAAAGTCAAAAAATGGACTTTCAGATCGTTGAACCTTGCTGGAAGGTTGATTTTGACAAAGGTCGTTCTACAATCTATCCCTGTTTTCTTTTTATCCTCCCTTCCACCTCCCAAAGGGTTCTTACAAAAATTTAGGAATATCCAAAGAGACTTCCTTTGGGGCAAGGAGGAAACAAGGAAAAAATGGGCCCTTGTTTCTTGGGATAAAATATGTAAACCCAAAAGTCATGGAGGTCTAAGCTTAGACGATTAGGAGATTCTGAGTAATGTTTTAGGAGCCAAGATCTGGTGGAGGTGGATTAAATATCCAGAGGCTCAATGGGCTAAAATCTAGAAAGAAAAATATGCAAGCTCCTAGAAAACAAGGGATATTATAAGAATGTCTGGAAACATAAAAGGCTCTCACATCTGGAATAAAGCCTGGGAAAACATAAACCTAGTACAAAACAACAGTTTCTGGGAAATCAGAGCCAGAGATCTAGCTCTCTTCTGGGAAGACAAATGGCAACAAGAATCAATGCTGATAAGAGATGACTTTATGAGCCTCAAGCAAGAAATAGATTCCCAATGATTAAGAAAAGTTAAAGATTTATGGAATCTTCCACATGACTCCGGAAAGTGGAGAAACTGGAGGAAAATAGACTACAAAGAGGACATCCCCATAAAAACAAAAGCATAGGAACTCATGAGCATGTTAAAACAAAGAAATATCTTGGTAACAGATGGGCAGGATCAGCTAAGATGGGCCCTCAATAAAGAAGGTACCTTTAATACCAAGGAAGCTAAAAGAACTTTCCTGAACCTAGATCCATGTGTTTTGGCTAAATCCTAGCAACAACTTTGGAGCTACCAAGGGTGGATGAAGATCAAGCTTTTCATGTGGTTAGTTCATCACAAGAAAATTTTAACTTGGGACAATATTTGGAAAAGGGGGGTTATTGGGCCTTCTAGATGTCAGTTATGTGAAGCTCAAGAAGAGACAATGGAACATATTCTTAATAGCTGCACCTACACCACCTGGCTGTGGGATTCTTTTGACACCATGTTTCAACAGACAAACAGAGATAAGGATAGCATCATTAATACCTTGAACAGGTGGAGAAAAAACTTTTCAGAGTATGAGATCCTTAATTTGGCCTGGACCTTTACGCTAAGCTTCATTATCTGGAATGTTTGGAAAGAAAGGAATAAAAGAATTTTCAAGGAAGAAAAAACCACTCCTCTTCAACTGATGGATATGATCTTGAAATAGATCAAGGAGACAGTTTCCACCACTGTGTGCAGTTATCCCAAGAATCCTCCCACAGCGAATGAATTGAGAACTCTCAAGCATCTGGGAATGCAAGAGATCATTCACCATGGACTCAGCAGAAAGGAAAGAGATTTGGAAATGGAAAAGGAGTTCTGGCATCCTCCACTGAAAGGTTATCTGAAATGCAATATTGGTGGTGCTTCAAAAAGCAACCCTGGAACAGCAGGTTACAGAGGGGTGTTAAGAGATGAAGAAGGAATTATAATCTTTACTTTCCACTACCATTTAGGCATTGCCACCAACAACATGGTTGAGCTAATGGCATTTGAACAATGTCTAGAGCTCCTTAAACTAAATCACAACTCAAATGTCATTATCGAAGCAGACTCAGAGATCTCTATAAATGCAGTTAAGAGAATCAGTTGTGGAATAGCACCAGAAAGGGTCTCAAAACACTAGAGACTAATTCAAGTGTATCAAAGAATTCAAAATCATCTCCTAAGCCTTCGTACTATTAGCTTCAATCATGTTCGTCGGAAATCCAATAAACTAGCGAATTGATTAATTCAGAATGCAAGATTGAGATGAAGTGGTAGGAGTCGCCTCGGAGCAGATTAAAAGCTCTCTGCAATGAACAAGTGGTAGAGGACAGATAAAATTTTAGACATTGGGCAAGAGGGAAAGGCACAGAATGATGCTTCTTATGCAAGTTCAAATACAATATTTCGGTTGGATCCTTGAAGAAGGGAAAACTCTGAGTGGTTACTTCACCCTTTGGTGTAAGTCAATCAGTCTCCTTTCTCCTTTGATTTGCATCACAGGGTTTAATTTACAGTCAGCGGTTGGTTCTGATGCGAGTCCCGAAGTAAGCCTTCGAGGGATGGCCGGTTGGATCTGTCCAGTGATAGAAAATCTCCTGCATATCTCTTACGAAATGAAAAACCAGGCTTTAAGCAGTTTCCAGGTGATCGTTGGCTTTTGAATGGTAAGTGGTTTGGGTTTTTTGAGAGCGATCCCACTAGGATCTCAACACGTGGCAAGGGTGGGGTACGTAATACCACCCTCCATCGTGCCTTAAAGTTCGAGCAGCTTGTCTTCCCGATTTTTCTCCGCGTCGTTTATTTCTGTAGAGGGATTCGATGGTCAGATATGATCGTGCAATCCTGTGGGGCCGCTTGTAATTTCAATCTTTGTGAAGTAATAATGTTGGAATCGCGGAGTTAGACCATGGGTTAATAGATAACTGAGGATTACTTTTGAGAGGTTAGCTTATCCTAAAGTTAGTGTGGAGGGTCTTCTCTATGGCAGAATGCCCTTGTTTTTTCCAAAGTCCATGACAAAGTCAAATTATTTGTAAATATTGTAACATTAATTTTGGTTTATTGGAATAGAAGGATAATCTCTTTCTTCAGCAAAAGAAAAAAGAAAAAAACCCTCAAGACATCAATTTACACCTCATTTGCTTTTTTCATGGTTGAGCAATCTCAACAAAGGAGAAATTTTCGAGTTTGATAGGGGAAATTAGCAAAACAGATTTTTTGATCTGCGTTTGTGGTCTGGAGGGCATGTTTGTGTATTACACTGCGCGTGTCCATGTTACGTTGCGCGTTTGACCAGTGGAGGGTGCGTTTCAGGGATACACTACACGTTTGTGTAGTGAAGGGCGTGTTTCGGTTGTGTGTTGTGGGTTTGACCAGATTTTATCTCCAGCCTCTAAAACAAAGTGCCATTGCCTTTGAAGCTTCATTTTGTTTGTTTTCTTCCTCTAGCAAGTATGTAGCACTAAAATATACCCTCCTTGCATTTCACAACTCATAAATTCATGGTGTTAAGTCTCTTAAGTGAAATTTGGAGTTTTCAAACCTACAAACCATAGTTTCAATTCCACACCTCCAATTTCACTCCCTAGTACTTCTATTCCCTTGCCATATACCTATTAAACCCTTTCCTAACCCCCATATCATTTCTCTACTTCCCAAATTCCTTTATTCCCAAAACCCTAATACCTAGGTGTTCTATTTACCTAGTCTCCCAAAACCCCTAACCTGTAATAAAATTCCCTATCCCAAATCCATTTACATTCCCACTCCTTTTCACTTCCCTTAAACCATAAACCCCCTTACCTCATCTCCCTAAATTTCCTCACGCCATCCCTAACTCCCTATACCTATATTCATCATTTCATCTCCCTAAGGTTTTAAAAATCAAGACACCATGTCGGAAGAAGAAAATAGAAGTTCTAGTGAGGAGGAGGAAAGAAAGGGGAGAAAGCCAAACAAAAAAGGAAGAATCCTTAGACTTGATCCCACAAATACCAAGGAAATCATGGCATCTCCCATGACTGTGAAATCTTTAAACATCTAGGATGTTTTGAATTCTGTGAGAAAGTCCAAAAGGTCCAATATCATCCTATGTTGAGTAGATTATTCATCTCCAATCTCCATGACAACCAAGTAACCCTTGTTGGTGTCACTTTGACTGTGTCCACTACCATCATATCAGTTGCTACTAGAATTCCAGATGTTAGGGAAAAATGGTTTAAGCAAACAAACTTGGAAGAGCATTGCTATGAGCCATATATCAAGCCTAGATACAAGAATGATAGAAAGAGGATTTTTCCTTTCCCTTACCTCCTAGATAGATATGTTCCCGTGATGAAAATCATCATGAGATACTTTACTTGTGAAGGAAGGTTCTCTAGACTTTATACCTATCATATCCAGCTACTCATGCACTTCACAAGGGTCAAGATGCTCAACATACCTTATTATCTCTTCCAGAGCATTGACAAGATGGCATATATTGTCAAAAAAAAAGAGAATATGAGCATCAAATGAGGAGTATTTTCCACCACTCCCTCATCAAAATCATTGTCCTCCATCACCTCAAACAATTGAATATTGCATGGAGTACCTTCATATCCAATGACATATTCACTGATCTATCTATTCAGCATGTTCAAGATGTGTCTTCATCATCTCATCCTTCCACATCCATTCCTCCATATGAACCCACAAATCATGCATCATCATCTGATCAGTCTCCTTCACCATCACCTCCATCATCACCATTTCATGAGCACATTGAGTCACCTAGCAAAGATGAGATCAGTGAGCCAGAGCAGACAAAGCAGGTTGAGGTCATCAAGCCTAAGAGGGAATATTCGGTCATCTTGGCACACACTTATCAGAGAGGTCATAGGTAGGTGTTTTTCCCATAGATTGTGGGAGGGGCCTTTCCTTCTTCACCAACAAAGCAGGTACACACAAGCAAAGAAAATGTTACAGAGGCAGAGATCCATCATGAGGAGGAGAACCGCCATGAAACAAAACAGGATTTCGACCTTGTTGACCTAGATGAGAATAATGATAATGAGGACATTAGCATAGTCATCAAGGAAAAAGATGCATACATAAGGGAGCTCCATACCAACTTAGAGAGGTATAAATTTATTATTTCATATTATGAGAAAGAAAAACAACAGCTTCAAGTCAAGCATGATACCATGGAGATTCGGCTCATCAAGGCAAAAAGAGAAGAAATGAAAGCCAAGGCATTGCTTGATGAAGCCTATGACAGATATGGTGAACCTGAACAAGAAACAAAAAGCAAACCTAGGACTAGAGGGCTAAAAAGAGCTCTAGAACTAGAGAGACAATGGGATGTTGAGCTTGCAAATCGACTCACATGTAATGAATAGTTTGCCATCGTGATTAATGAGAACCGGGAGCATTGGCTTGACAAGGTAAACCAACATTTGGAGAACCTCCTAAAAAATTCCAATAAAGAAAATGGCATTCAAAGAAAGATGGAAAAACATTATGCCGTGAGGAGCAAGATTGTGAGGGCAAAGCTTAGAAGAGCTAATGTAAAGATTGAAGCCCTAAAAAAGCAAGAAGAGGAAGGAAGACTTGACATCCTTTTTGAAGCCTCACTCCATGCACAAACCACATGATTAGAAATCATTCCACCAATTTTGAGAAGTTTTGTGGTAATTTTGAAGTTTTTGTGCTTTTCAAGTAATCATACACAGTTTTTTTGACAGCTAGAATGCCAAGGGTGTAGCGCCCTTGGCGCTACGCTTTTGTTTGGGGCGCTTTTTGGCCAAAAAAGACCACCATTAGATTCAGAGCAGGCAAGACATGTAGGAAAACAACTTTGCAAGCCTTGGTTTTCCCAAGTGGCAGGTGAAAAGGTGAAAAAACACCTAAAAAAATCAATGTCCTGACTCCTTTTTCACCTTGGCATTGCGCATTTGACAAATCTTGGGAGTATCAACTTTTGGAGGGTCAGATCAAGTCCATTTTGTAAACTGAAGGTAGATTTGGAAACTACATGGGACAAGCTTTACAATGAGCTATCATGGGCTCAATTTGGACATCGGGAAGGCAATCAAAAATATCTTACAATATGCAGGGCACGTTTGACACAAAGAGGTCGAGTTTGACAAAGAGATGGCGTGTTTGACCAGTTGCCTAAATTTTCATTGTTTTTCTCCAGACTTTATTTTCATCCTGGGAAATCAAGTTTTTACTGATGTAATTGATGTTGTAAATGTAATTATGGTTTGTTTACTATTACCTAGGGTAAATACATAAGGTAAATAGACTCTATGAGGTGTAATGAATCAGTTTCATTGTAATTAGGGATGAGTCACTTTGACCACACTACACTCTAGCTATCAGTTCAGATTTTGGTGGGACTGCTCCTCCTCTCATGGATTCGACCCCTGAGGTTGGGAGGAGCTTGTTTAAGACCTATATCTTATTTTTTTTAGTCTTTTCAAAGATTGGACTTAGTTGGATGTTGTTAGTTTGATCATAAACACTATTGGATCAGAATTTGGACAGTTTTAATAGATGAGTTGCATCTATTTCCTTGGGATACCTGTGGTATGGTTGTCTAGCACTGTTTTTTCTTCAGTTTCATTTGTATGAATGTATTATCGGTCCATATTCCATTTCATGTCTATTGTATGATATCTTTCAAGTTGATAAACAGAAATCATCTCGCATGCTCTATTTTGGGGACGTTTTCATAGTTTGTTCATATTTCTTCAGGTTAGGAGGAATACATCTTTCATGCTCTTCTTAGCTCCTCACCTGTCTAAATCATCTCAACCCAAGAAACCCTAATGTGCTAGCCTACCTACCTTATGAACCTCATCATTGGGTAATTATATAGGCCTTAATTCACCTCCTAGCTTAGTCAAAGCAACTCTTCTCACAACTTATTACATGTTTTGATTATGTTTTGTTTAATGAGATGAGTTAAAGTGAGATATTATGTCTAATGGACTAATATGCACTGAATGTAGGTTTGGAAGAAAAAATCAAGGAATTTTGGCAAAGAATAAGGTTTGAAACTAGAATGGGACAAGGGAGAGAGATTGTAGGAGGTAAATCCTCCTCATTTACTCCTTCCCCATTCGAATATTCCTCCATTAATCCCACTAGCTCGGAGTGCAAGCAGCCAAGTCATGAAGTTAGAAGGCAGCCGAGAAAGTGATAGAAAAAGAGTTATTTCATCTTGAGTTTGGAAGCCAAGCCTCCCTAAATTTAAGGAATTCGTTGGATACTTCAGTTGTATAACCAGATAGGCCTAGAGCCTCATTAGGATTCGAGTTTTTTTTGTAAAACTCTAGTTATTTTGGAGCTCCAGGCTTGTGGAAGACTTTGATGTAATTTTATGTTTTGGTAATAAGAATGAGATTTTTCTTGATTTAGTACTGAGTTAACTTAGAGGGTTGAAGCTCTTGGGTTAGGGCCCAACCCTAGCAGCAAAGGTTCCTCTTCTTATATCTTTATGCTTAGCTGAGTTTCATAGATTCATGGTTAAACTGTTTTTAGAAGTATTTCATTGCAAGTAGTATAGATTTGATTAATTGTTTATTAGGTTTCTTCCATTTGTGCCTTACTTTAGTAGCAGGTTAGAAGGGATAAAAGAGACACCACAAAGCTATCAATAGGTGTCTTAGCCTCACTTCTCCCTTCTGGGATCATGATTTGAGGAAAAGACCTTTATGCAACCCAAAAAGATATATTTCCATTTCTTTCATGATATTTAGAGTTGTTGTACTTAAACTAGCATTTGATCAGTTTTGAAAAGTAGGATTTCATTTCCCTCTCTTCTATCTTCATTCTTGCAGTAGATCTCATCCATGATTCCATGTTATTTAGCAATTTCTTCATGCATAAGGTAGACAATTAGTTCATTAAATTTTGTTTTTCTAGCTCATTTGAATTCTTCTTGTTTACATGACTTTTTGGAAATTACACATGTTTTATGCAAAGCAGGTGCTTCAGAAGTAGACAAAGATCTCATAGCAAGCAACCACCTTCCAACTTCATCCACCCATAGGAATTCCTTGGTTTCATCAAAACCTTCACCAATTTCATCATTTTTCATTGAAGTTTCCTCAAGCATTTTAAGCAAATCCAACCATCTCCTAAACTTGGTTTCAGGTTCTGAGTGATCATAGGCCTCTTCTCACTCCATTCCACCCATCAACCACCTTACCTAAGCCTTCCATCACCTCCAATACCCATCGTTTTGTTCACGGATGTATCTTGTAGAAATACAGGGAATCATGTAGGTTTCTAGTACATCCTATAGGTTTTCCTATAGTGGTCTGTTTTGAGGCTGAATTGAGGGAAAACCTTTAGGAAGCCTCCCAAGGTCACCCAAGGGTCCCCCAAACCTTCCAACCATCTCTTGAACCTTCCATCCATCCACCAGCATCCCTAAACCACTTGCCACATCACCAAAAGAGATTAGTTTTCACACTTGATTTTTTCATGAAAAACATAAAAAGACAAAACAGATTTAATACATCCCTTTACATGCATAACAATTGTGTTTGATGTTTTTAACTTCCATGCTTAGGATAGTACCATTTTGTTCATGTTAGTTTAGCATCATTTGAAAGCATAGCTCTTAGTAGTTAATTAGGAAATGGTGTACCTTAGCATTGAATATCAGTCTTTTTCATCATTGCAGTAGATCAGCTCTCTCTTAGAGTAGATTTGTATTTCTTTCATCAAGGAACCAAGCTTCTTCTGAATCCATATAAGTCTGGCTTGAAAACCCTAGTGGTTTCTCGCCAGCTGAACAGTGACAAAAGGAAAAACTATCACTTTTAATTGTGTATACAGCACTGTCACCTCCAAGTTTGTACGAACCCCGGGTTGATAACGTAAAGTTGGTAGCCCAAGAGTTGCAGCATTCTTATTGCGATATTGGTGCTCATCACTTTTTGGAATCGTTGTCGAACAAGTGTCTGAGTAATATGTGAGTATTGCTTTCTTTATTCTATTTCTTGTTTCTACTATTCTGCCATTAATTTCATTTCTGCAAAAGTAATTTATTTTGCTTCCTTTTCATTCTGCATTCTTTGCTTTCCTTTCCATTCTGCAAGTTAGATTTCAAGCAAGTAGTTAATATTTTCATTCAGTCAGTAGTTCTCATTCAGTCTGCAATTTCAATTCTGCAAGTTAGATTCAATTCAGCAATTAATTTTTCATTCAGTCGGTAGTTTTCATTAAATCTACAATTTCAGTTTTGCAAAACACTTTCAAAGTTTGAAAAAATCACAAAACTATATGCTCCACCACAACCTTAGTGGAATGCACCGCCCTAGGGGTGGAGGCCCCTGTAAAACAATGTTCTTGCTTTATTGTCTTCACCACCTGCCCAACCACAGCTGTTACACTCTACTCCACCTAAACAACCCCAAATGCTTGCCCATCCAAATCTGAACCTGAACAACAGACAAGCACAGCAAGTATACAGAGGAGAGACATCATATCCAGCTTATGATGTGGAGATCCAAGAAATTAACCTGGGATTTGGGAGAATTATCTCGGATAACCAACCTCAACCTCCACCTAGGGAGGTTGAAGAAGAAAGAGAGGAAAGCATTCTTAAAGTAAATCCACCCTTTCCTGAGAGATTAACTCAACCACTCTAGCCTACCCCAGAAGAGATTGAACTTTTGGGAGAATCGAAAAACCTATGTGTCAAGATTCCACTAATCCAAGCCATCAAGGATGTACCTATTTACAATAATTTGATTAAGGATAAGTGTTTCAACAATAATGTTGCAACTCTTGGGCTACCAACTTTAATTTATCAACCCGGGGTTCATGCAAACTTGGAGGTGACAGTGTTGTATACACAAGTAAAAGTGATAGTTCTACTTTTTGTCATTGTTCAGCTGGTGAGATACCACTAGGGTTTTCAATTCAGGCCTCTATGGATTCAGAAGAAGCTTGGTTCCTTGATGAAAGAAATAGAAATCTACTATAAAATAGAGTTGATCTACTGCAATAATGAAAAAGACTGAAATTCAATGCTAAGGCACACCATTTCCTACTTAACTACTAAGAGCTATGCTTTAATGATGCTAAATTAACATGAACAAAATGGTACTATCCTAAGCATGGAAGTTAAAAACATCAAATATAATTGTTATGCATGTAAAGGACTTTAATAAATTTGTTTTGTCTTTTTATGCTTTTCATGAAAAATCAAGTGTGCAAACTAATCTCTTTTGGTGATGTGGCAGGTGGTTTAGGGATGCTGGTGGATGGATGGAAGGTTTAGGAGATGGTTTGAAGGTTTGGGGGACCCTTGGGTGACCTTGGGAGGCTTCCTATAGGTTTTCCCTCAATTCGGCCTCAAAACAGGCCACTACAGGAAAACCTACAAGATTCCATGTATTTCTACAGGATACAGCCGTGAGCAAAATGATGGGTGTTGGAGGTGATGGAAGACTTAGGGAAGTTGGTTGATGGGTGGAATGGAGTGAGAAGAGGCCTAGGATCACTCAGACCCGAAACCAAGTTTAGGATATGGTTGGATTCACTCAAAATGCTTGAGGAAATTTCTATGTAAAATGATGAAATTGATGAGGATTTTGATGAAAATAGGGAATGCCTATGGGTGGATGGAGTTGGAAGGTGGTTGCTTGGTATGAGATCTGTGTCTACTTCTGAAGTACCTTCTTTACATCAAACATGTGTAATCTCCAAAAAGTCATGTAAACAAGAAGAAAATCTCATGAGCTAGAAAAGCATAATTTAATGACCTAACTGTCTACCTTATGCATCAAGAAATTGTTGAATAACATGGAATCATGGATGAAATCTACTACAAAAATGAAGATAGAAGAGATGGAAATGAAATCCTACTTTGAAAAACTGATCAAATGCTAGTTTAAGTACAAAAAACTCAAAAGATCATGAAAGAAATGGAAATCTATCTTTTTGGGCTACATCAAGGTCTTTTCCTCAAATCATGATCCTAGAAGGAAAAAGTGAGGCCAAGAAACCTCTTGATAGCTTTGTGGTGCCTCTTTTATCCCTTCTGACCTGCTACTGAAGCAAGGCCCAAATGGAAGCAAACTAATAAACAATTAATCAAATCTACACTACCTGCAATGAAATACTTCTAAAAATAGTTTAATCATGAATCGATGAAACTAAGATAAGCATAAAGATACAAGAAGAGGAGCCTGTAACGAATAAAATATATAAATAATATAAATATAATGTAAAAGATAAATATCATAAATAATAGTTAGTTAAGCTAGTAATTAGGTTGAAGAGGCATGTCTAATAGGACATGACTCTTCATGAAGAGACACTTGCTTGGTATATAAGCAAGTCTCTCGTTCTCATTTTTAATTCATTATCATTCTTATTCACATATTTAATATATAATATTTGTATCTTCATGGATATCTTTGTATTCCTAGTTTTCTGGAATAATTAATTTTTAGAATGAACTTTGGTATCAGAGCCACGTTTGGCTAATCACCAAGCCTTTGGCTATCAACCTATCATCAACCTTGTTGTTGTCATAATTGAAGCATCTCGCCACACATTGGGAGATTCTCCATTTTTAGGTCTTTGTCCATTTGCTACTACTAAAAAAAAAAAATTAATAAAGACTAAAGAAGAAGGGTATATAAAAAAATAAAAAAAAAGAGGAAAGGAAATAATATATTCTAAACAGATAAAAAAAAGTGGAAATAATATATATATAAAGGTTTTACATTATGATAAAAAGTGAATATTAAAGATAAGCTGGAATCTTTTCAAGTATATTTAAGACTTTTTACATCGAGAAGCCCGTGGTTTTAGAAACAACCCATGGTAATTGCCCATGGTATTTTAAAAAGTTAAAACAAAAAAAACAAAAAACAAAAGGAATACGTTTTACTTTTTACATGGAGAATATTTTAAGGGAGGTTTTAAAAACAACCCATGGTAATAGCCCATGGTATTTTAAAAGTTAAAGAAAAAACAAGGATACAAAAGCCCTTACGTGAAAGGTAAACATTACTTTTACAAGAGGTTTTAAAAACAACCCATGGTAATAGCCCATGGTATTTTAAAAGTTAAAGAAAAAACAAGGATACAAAAGCCCTTACGTGAAAGGTAAACATTACTTTTACAAGAGGTTTTAAAAACAACCCATGGTAATAGCCCATGGTATTTTAAAAGTGAAAGATATATTGATAAACATTGGAGAAAAAAGGTGTGATATAAATAATTTTAATCGTTCAAATCTAAAGATTGTGACCGTACCAAGAGTCACGTCTCATCCAAATTTTCTGAGAAAAATATATATATATATAATTATAAAAAGGGATACTATATAAGCCTTATAT